>CP099848.1:3482684-3725184 GCA_030062745.1 Capitulum mitella
TGACGCAGAAACTGAGAACAGAAAAGAAACTGTCGTAGAAACAGGGCAATGCAGGGCCTGCAAAGTCGTCAGTATCACAGCTGGACGGACTCGTCCGTCCGTGATTCGGCCCGTGACGGTCTTTGACTCGGTCTGTGACCTCCATGGCTTGGTCGGTGACCGTCGGTGATCGTCCGTAACTCGGCCCGTGACCTGTGAACGCCCGTGATTCGGTCCGTAACCGTTGATGACTCTGCCCGTGACTCGATCCGTGACCGTCCGTAACTTTGCCCATGACTGTCCGTGACATGGTCCGTGACTGTCTTTGACTCGGCCCGTGAAAACCCGCGACTCGGTTCACGACATTCCGCGACGCGTGACGTGGTGTGGCGTGACGGCAGCGACTCTGTCAAGACCGTCCCCCGCTCCGGCCGCTGCCGCCACCAGAAATGATGCCGCCAGACTGTCCGCGTGCGTGCGGCGACCGATCTCGACCCTCCCCGGCCGGCCGCCGCCCTTCCCCGATTCATGCCGTCATGAGTGTTACCCTGAGTCCGCGCGGCGTTGGGGAGCGGCAGCGGCGGCCGGGGCGCGGACTGTGCGCCGCCTTTCACCTGAGAGCTGATTTACGGGGACGTCCCGCCCCGCCGGCCCCGCCGCAGTCGCGCCCTGCCCGCCTGCAACTACTGGAAAATGACACGGTCAGCTCGTGCTGTCATGCGGTCGGGCCCGTGAGTCAGTTTCGCGGTACCGCGTTGCCGCAGTTCGTCAGCCGTCTTGCGTCGTGCTGCGTTATGACGCCGGCCTCGGTGCTGCACTGAAAAAGCCGTTTTCGGAGTTCTGGGTAATTTGCGCTAATATGCTCGCGGATATACGGATATACGGTATTTTTCAATACTTCGCTTTTCGAATGGACTTTGGCCGCATTCAGAGCATTTGCTTCCTTTATAAACGTTGGGAAGGTCCGATGTGACTCAAACAAAAGCATTGTCAGTCTGAAAATGAGTATGTAAACAATGCTTTCCTAACGCGACTGAAACGGAAAACGCGCTGTAAAGCAAAGGTTTTCTTGGTTACGTGATATTTCAACATCATCCTGCGGTTTATGAATGCCTTCGTTGGATTTCATTCACTTACTGGTGTTAGTTAAGCCCGTTGTGAAAAAGTTCCACATTTCCAATTTCTGAGTATTTTTTTTTTTTTTTTTGATCCGTTATCACGATAAAAATAAGCATACCGTTGGAAAGCCTGTGACGAGTAGAGCTCGAAACTGGTCTCATTTTTTAGTTTTAGATAATATGTAAGCCAATTTACGCCCTATATATGTTTTCTCATAGCCGAATGAATGAGACCAAGAAATGGCCTGAATCTCAAGAGCTGTGACTAATAACGCATAGGTAAAGGCACCAGCGCCCAAGTAAAGGTCCCCTGATGCCGATACACGTCTAATTTCCCAGATTTGTTCAATATATACGCCGAAACGTTGAGTTAAAGACACGGCAATTCTCGTGGCAGCTTGTAGGCGTGCGCCGCTGCCGTATGAAGTAACAAAATGACGGGAACTAATTTTAGCGTTCCTTTATTTTCGCCAAAAAAGACGACCTTTGTAAATTTTATTGATCTTTGTGGTTCTTGTGATGGTTTTTCATGCTTAAATTTTGGAAAAATTAATTAGTTACCAATCTACACCAATGGGCGGAGCTTTATTGGCGAGAGCCTGTTTATTTCCAAAACATGCTGTTTTTCAAACTTTTTGAGGTTCCTGGTATTACTTCCGTCTGTGCAAGCCAGTTCTGCCATTTTCTACCCATTCTGAGTAATTCGTCGTCGATTTTGACGGTGGTACATTTTGGCCCACTACAGTTATTCGTGACCTGACCTCAGGTCAATGGCTGGAAGGCATTGATACTTTGCCCAGTGACGATAACTAGATGTCTGCTTCACTCCACACTAAAAATTATGAAATATTCCGTCAATTTCCGAAGAAAACGACATGTCTTAAAAATGGGCTTGACCTTAGGTAAATGACCCAGAAAATTCCGAAAAATCTGAGATAGCAGATTTGTTGCATCTATCACGATCACTAATCCTTGAAAGTATTATTGAGATATCTTGTTTTGCGAAAAAGTTGCAGGGCGCTAAACTTTTTTTGACATAGGTCTGTTTGATCTGACCTATGTCAGGCACCTGACCTGAACTGAGGTCAAAATTTTGACATAACATGTAAAATTGATGAAGCAAAAGGTACACAAAGTTTTGTGACTCTGTGTTTGTTCGTTTTCTCTCAATCCCAGAAAAACCCCAGGGGGGTGCAGTCAACTGTCCCCCCCAGTCAGGGACGGGTTAAGACAATGCCGCCCGGAGGCGCGCTGTCTGCCAGGCTTTCAGACACTGGTAAACGGTCGCAACAGAGCCCTGCAATGGGTCAGGTGAGAGCGCTGACGTCATTTCCGGCGGCTGCGGTGTCTGGTTGGGCTGACGTCGATGTCGGGTGGGCGGGACCGGCGGTACACTACACGGCTGACTGACGCCATGTTGGCAGGTGTCTGGGGCGCAGTGGAGACTTCTGAGACCCCAGAACTGTTCGAGGGAACAGGAAAAGCCGAACTAAAGAAGTGTCCAGGATAAGACTGAGAAGAAATGGGCTAAGGCAGAAAGGGCATGTGCATATAAGCGTTTTTGAAGCTCATGGCAGAGGCATTCTGGGGTCATTCCGCTCTGTTGAATGACATATGGCTAACACTTAAGTTTGCGAAGCTGATATCCCCTCCCCCGCCCTACAGCGCTTCTTCATACATGGGAAAGGAAGAACGGAAAACCTTCCAAGGGTAAAACTGGACAACCTTACGAGTGTGACCAGCTCTCCGCTGTCGAACTGGATACCTCGTCAGGGAAAAAAGGGACCCGACAAAACTCCTGTGCACCAGTGGACAAGCCGCAGGATTATTGGTGCTTCATTGGCAGGACCAAAACTACGGGTATTTCCACGCAGGTCCTGAGCTGCAGTGATAGCTGGAACGGCAAGGAATCATTCGTCTCCCAAAACGTCAGCTCAGACATCACAGCCTCTGCTTTGATAACACTGCAGTAGGGGTAACCACAATTGCGGTACAGTCAACGGCATTTTAACCGCATAGCAAACCAATATGGGAAGGACAGGATAGCAGCAGTTATAGGATCTTACCAGCAGTCTTTCTTCGTTTCTTACTTCATTCAAGGTCCGTTCCGCTTTTGCACAAGTAGTATGGATTGTAATTACGCACAATGTAAACTGACAGCTCTCAGAACAAACTGGGTTTGCTCCTGGGACATCTAGCGGCTGAATTTGAAGCTAAAGTACAGCACTCGCCTACTCCCGGCCCGATGGAGCTGCACGAGCGCTGCGTCACTGGCGTGCTTGGATCTCGGTGTGAATGCCCTGCATGCACTGTGCGTCAGAATCCAGATCTTTTGTTATTTTGCTTCGCTCGCTCAATCAGTTTCAGATTGCTTTCGAAGCATCTGACTATTCGGTACTCAGCATGCTCGAGGAATATTGCAACACATTATGATTGTTGACACTTCTTAGTCGATTCATTGACTACATTGTTATTTGTATGCAGCTTTACACCGCTCCACTATTCACGAGGAGTTTTTAGGCACCGGAAAAGGCCGGCCATGAAACTCCCGTTTCCTCTTTCGTAATCGAGACCATCCAATCACGACGGCCCGATCTCAGTCTAATGTTCTGTCGTTGGTCCAGGCTCTTAATTAGTTTTCAGTAGCAGGCTCTCAGTTAGTTTCCTACGGCTCTTCTGCCAGCATTCTCATCGCTATATGCGGGGGAAACAGCCTTCAAAAAGAACGTCGCCAAATCCATTGTCCAACGCACTGTCTGGCTGAAAGTCTCTGGATGGTCGCCTTCAGACAGATATTGTTTGACTCTTACGCCTGACTTAGAGTTAAGTTCTTCACCAGCTGAGATGGGTAGCGAAAGACCCGTCACCACAGCATTTCTATCCCGAATCGAGCGCGGTCCTGGTGCTGCTGACCCACCTGGCGTTGCTGAGATTGGCGATGAAGTCCATGGTCCTCTTCACAGTTACGTGACCTCGCTCGTGCAGCAACCGATGAATCTTTGGAATCACCTAAAACAACAGTAACGTAAGAAAAGAGAGGAGTACAGACTGAGCGGTCAGACACGTAAGACACCATGCAGTTGCATAGAAAACAGGGAAAATATTCCTCCATTGCTGCATAATATCGGGGTTAACGCATATTGTTTACACACAGGCATCATTAAATAAAACAGAGCAGTTTTCATCTTCCACAGGAATTTATTTAACTGTCATTGAACGATAATTTTGCTTACCTGTGTTCTTTTAAACAGATTCCACTAATGAGGCGTCATTGTGCATAATCACATGCACACGATAGCTTACGAGTCAGAGGCAACTGAAATGCCCCAAAAGACTGATCATACTCACACCCTTGGCGTGCAGAATGAGCTTAAACCTTTCTTGGTTGACCTCGTTGTACCCGCAAACCAGGTACGCTGCCGTCTCTATAACCTCCACCAGCTCTCGGTGGTGGCTGGTGCTGTCAACGACGGTTACCGTGAACTTTCGCGTTGAAATGTTCAGACCGGGTGAAGCTGCGTTGTTGATTGCACAGGTTCGTAATTTGGATGAGATGTGCAAGTAGTAGAGCTAGGTGAAAACGCATTTTTGGACTCGAAATACCCGTCTTCAGCAGCCAGGTTAAAATAGAGCACAAAGGCTCTCAACAAAATACAACCATCTAGTTAACTTTCTGTATTTTCCAGTGCGAAAATGCAACGGAAGAGACCGTCTACTAATCCCAAGTCCGAACGTCCAAACATTTCGGATTGCCCAGTGCCGAAATGCAACGAGAGTGGCAGTCCACTAATGCCTCCCAGACTCCGATATTATGTGATACTCTACGCCTCAGATATGTTGATCAACTACTAGAAAAGCGTTTAAGAGGGTCTAGAAGAAAAAAAAGAAAAAGAAGCAAAAAGGAGAAAAACTAGGAGGTCGTTGTCATGCTGTGCTGTCGGTAATTGAAGTGCACTCACTCGATTTTCCACTTGAGGAACTCAAGCCACTCTTCCTGGTCCACGTAGCCTGCTCCGTCCCAATCGAACAGACCAAACAGGTGGCCTGCCAGACCCTGAAACACAACGGAATCATTCGTAGATGCACCAGACCGGCGGCGCACGATCCACTCCGAGGACCGATGAAAAATAGCCCGGCTGTGACAGTTTAGACTTAAAATACGGTTGACTAGAAGGATTAGATGTTACAGATGCGCACTCGACTGTGGTGGAGATCAAACACATCCGGAAACCAGTATTCGCTACAGGTTCCGAAAGAACACGATATCGGGAAAGCTGACCAAAATCGTGGAAAGCCTGAGACAAATGGTAAATGTTATGTCTGCTTGCTTCCTGCACTTCCTCGTCCAATGCGCGGTAAATCCAAGAAGTGTGGTCCTCTTTAACCAAGTCGCATGCAGAACCAAAGCGTTCCTAGCATTTAATCTATATGTCATTGAGAGAAAATCTGTTGGGATGCCACCGCCAGGCTAAGGCAGTGTGTCTGGGGCAGACTGCGACATTTGAAAACAAATAGTTGAGGCGTTTCATGATAAAAGTGACCTGTCGATAAATTAACCAGTTCGGCTCACTGTTCGGACGTCGCCTGAAAGACGCATCGTTTTTACGACACAGGATCAGTTGTGTAAACGCTGAAATGTTTGCACGAGCGCACTACGCAAACATCGAGATGGATTTGTTCCGACAGCCGTTATCCTCAAACAGAACGACGCCGCGAGGCCCGGCCCGGGAAACGGTCCCAGATCCTGCCGCTGGAATATGGCAGGACGACTGGTCACCTGTTGATACTAGTAGCCGTTCATCTGTCATTAGTCACAGCTGTGCTGCATCGTGACCATCCGAATGCCTACACCTAGCTCAAAATGTTCCCATGTTTTCCCAAGGTATCTTGACAAATATGTATGGACAAGCTGCAATCTCGCAATCTTGCAACAGTCGTAATCTTGTTGTTACGAAAATGTATGTGACCAAAGAAGAGTCATGGTAGGGAGCTGTACCGCCCTGAACGAAGACGCCTCAAACACACGCAGTCAGGTTTGAGACCCGCTCCGAAGAAATTACAGTACCTGCATAACCAAAATGTCATCATAACGCGGTTGAAACCAGGAAGACGTCCCCCCACGTCGCCACAATGCCCATACTGACGTCCTTATGGGTAACCGGGAACATGCGGGGCTATTCCCATTCCGGCTATGCTCTGGGTTTCATGCGACCCAGACGGGAAGACTACATGAGTTCTCATGAGTATTAAAACACTGGCTGCTGTGGGTCCTGTTTGACAATCATGCTAATCTCAACCGAGGCCCATGTGATAATGTTATTTCTCACATTAAATTCGTCCATTCGAGATGTGGCCCGAATGTGACAATTCCTTACAGAATCCATCACTGAGGTCTTCAACCCAGGCTTCCATACAGTATTCCACATAGAGTTGAGCCTACTTCAAAGCCCGTGTGGAACCTATATTGAACAACGTGCATCAGCACCTATATGTTTGCCCCAATGCATTTTCCGTCCGAGACCCATATATGACTTGCCCCCTAGGGCACGAAACAGAGGAAAGAAGAAAACTAGGCAGGTGGCTACTGTATTCGCCTCTAAACGTCATTTGCCAAGAAGATTAATGATAATGAAGATGAAACTATGAAGATTAATGAAGGTAAAACTACGTAACAACAAGCATTAAATATCAAAGCGTATACTTGCGCTTTTAATATGTAATTAATAAGGGTTGCCTTTACGTTTAATGCAATTTCTTCTAAAGTTTCAAATGCTTGGCTTCATAATTCAGGAATACCATCGATATAAGCTGGTACAAATTTTGTTTTTGGCAAATTACCAGCATTCCCGTGCAGTTTCAGCCCGCGTGGTGGAAGTCTGTCTTTTCTGGTGATGCTTTCGGCCGTTCTGGTGCCAACTTAACTTTTTTGTTACCACTGGCCATTCCGATGACAGAAGCCGTTTAATCTGATAACAAATGATAAGCATTTAGTTAGACATCACCCTGTTTTGGTGACAATGGCCGGATTGGTTGTCGAGGGCCCTTTTGGTGGAGCGTCACTAAATTCAGTGGAAATAATCCATTAGGTCACACATTTTTGGTGGACGGCCAGTAGCGAGCTTTGAACATATTAAGAACGTGCACATTTTCTGCTTATCGCCTCGTGTCCATTGCATCATGGATTACTTGCAACAGTTAACTGCTTAGAGCAAATACACATTAGTCAATGGGTGCATCATTGAGCCTTATTCCCTGTCGGTGCGCAAAGACAGAATAATATCGTGAGGCGCTGGCCCGGAAAACGGTCCCGGATTTTGCAGGTGAAGGACGGTAAGACTTTTCGTCACTTGCTGATATTGGCAACCGTTCGCCTATCGTTAGCTATGAACCGTGCTGCACTGCGACCCTTCGAATACATCCAGCTTAAAATACTGGCATGTTTTCATTCGTCGTCCGTAACAGAAAACGTTACGGAGCCCATAGTCTATCACAACAGGAGCAAATTGAAAAACATTAATCGAACATTTTGGAATTTTGCGACATCAAGTGTTACCTTGGTTTTCAACAGTAACTACCTCGATTTGAACGGGATTCTGTGCCAAAGTTCTGTTCACCACAAACATCTGCTACGCATGGTACATTTTAGTTTCAAAATGTCGGAAAAAACTTCAACTCGGAAAGAATGTCTAAGAGCGAGGTCAAAGCCCGAGCAAGTCCTACTTCGACTATGCGAAAAATTCAAATTCAGCGGCCCGGCCCGGCCCGGCCACAACCATTTTTGGAGGCTAATGACTTCGTAACCAATGGGCACAGAATCATGAAACTTTCACCAGAGGAAAACTCAATTCCTTGAATTTTATGCAGCTGCATTTGCAGTGCGTCAGCTCACAAACTCTTCCTTCCACATAAACATTCCGAAAGTCACGTTTTCACTCTTAGACCTACTCTTCCATGCGTGTTTTTGAACAGCATAGTAATGGCAGCGAACAATATCATAGGCAAGCGTCACGTTTAAACCTGCAATTCTTCGGGCGGAAAATGCTGAAATATATCGATCTGATCTGAACTGAAAATCGATAGATATCCCTCTTTTTGTGCAAAATGCATAAAGGAAAAGTAATAATGCAAGTAGCAAAAAGTAGGCATTCCCTAGACATGCGCCACACAGTGCGTCTTACTGGATTAATGCGAGGATTTAAGTGCGAGGATTAACAGCGAGGGTTAAAATTAGGTTAGAAAAAAGGGAGTGACCAAAGGAGCTCGCTTGCTATCACGCTATCTTTGAAATCCAGATTGCCTTAGACAGAGAGTGGTGAAAACTTATTCTGTTTAGCTGAGTAGTTCTTTGACGTATTCTCATCTCAGTGAGGAGCTTTCACCATTGCGGAGGCTACTGGGTGACAGCTGCGCCGTTTAGTTACCGCCTGAAATTACTGTTATTGATTAATTAATTAATTTATCAAATTGCCTTATCTGTTCTCCCCGCCAACTCCTCACGTCCACGGTATTTGCAACCCCGGCATTCAGCATACTGGGCGTCTGTGCCGGCGTGCTGATACGCAGACAAGCTTTGATAGCGCACACCGCCACCGGACGTGGGACTTAAAATGACATCAGATGGCGGGCAAACATTGAATGTTTGCACAAACGCCCTTCAGCTGTGCTGCTCTGGCACTAGTTGGGTATGTGTGGCATGAAGCAGACGACGCCAGCATGCTGTTAGCTGTCGATGGTCCCATGATGTTTGAGTGGCCAGTCAACTCGAATCAGTGAACTGACAAATTTCATCTGCAGGAATGCGTGTCTCTGCCGGCCAGACTGTCTGATGAGAGACTTCCGCATAATATCAGCTGGCTGCTAAGGCATGAGCTTATAACAGGACTGGTTATCACATAACATAACATAACAAAAGTCAGGCTCATAACATGAAAACAGACAAGTTACGTTAGGCCCGCAGAATAATACAGTTGTTGAAATACCCATTTTTCTGTCACATAGGAGTAGGTCATTGAGTTACCGATTTTTTTTGCTTTAGAAGCACGAGTGTCGTGGATAGCACGGACATGGCAAATAATATTAGCTGTCTTCCCACTAATGATAAGATAGGACATCACGGCACCTCAGTTTTGTGGGTTTGGGCGTCGTAAATCATGAAAGAAAACACACTGTTCCTGATAACACAGATAATGCCAGTTGAAATCCTTCGTTGCCGAGTGCAATCACAGCAAGGCTTTGGTGAAATCGTACCTGTGCTCAATGAAAACGGATGCACGAGACGATTTACCAGGGAAGATGAAAACTTTCTGACATGGTATATCAGCTCGGGATGATTCAGTATCACATTTGACAGTGATGGTTTCATATCACTGCAATGATTTATATTCAGCCACGGCTGGCGCAATTGGTGAACTTGATCGTCTAATCGAGAAAAAATCGAGGTTTTGCCCTTTGAGCAAAAGTGTTTGGCGACTGTTTACCCTCAGGCAAGAGAAAAAGGCGACATTTTCCATTCGTCGAGTATGGCTGGTCGGCGGTTTACACTGGTCAGCGAATAGGGCTTGGTAAGGTGAGGTGGCCGAAAGAAAATGACGCGGGTTTCCCTCTGGACAACAGAAAATTCGTTTCCGGTGGGGTCATGACGCCTGAGGAAACTGCTCAAGCAAAGGCACACCCACGCTGGCGCTAACCGAAGGCGGTGATCCATCTAAAGATATTCCTCTGAATGAGTCACTTTGCCGTCATCGACAAAGTACGCGGCGAAGTCCGGAAGGAAAACGTTCACTTGATTCGAGTTTTTCCAGCTGTGTCAAGACCGGAGAGTTCGCACACCGGGCGACTGAACGCAG
Source organism: Capitulum mitella (assembly GCA_030062745.1). NCBI lineage: Eukaryota > Metazoa > Arthropoda > Thecostraca > Pollicipedomorpha > Pollicipedidae > Capitulum > Capitulum mitella. The sequence continues at coordinate 3,492,628 of CP099848.1, forward strand.
GATTACGGGATTTCGGTTAACAAAGCAACGTGACAAACGTACAGTGACGTCAGGGGCGCCATAACGCGTGGGAAACCTGCTCTGGAATCCGTCCTCTATCGCACCCGTCAGCAGAACCTATGCGCGCCGTCTATCGGAGGTCAGATATTTCTATGGATGTCACGCGAATTCATTGGTTCAGCGAGAACTCGAATATAAGGGACCAGAGACGTCGATTTCCGTAACTGATTGGGGGCTGGGGCGGGCCGAGGATCCGACAACCTAGCCTCTCCCCAATGTTGGTTTCTCACCGGATTTAGCCAACTCTATTTTGACCAACGGAAACGAAGAAATTGTCTCGTTTCTAGTTACCAAGCAAAAGTTGCATATATCCCCATATATATATAGAAGATACGTAGATAGACAATGGTAAATCTCTTCATACTTTATTCTATACTATCTGCTTATCTCTTATGCAATGTGGCCGTTCTTTTCATAACCATTACCCATTTCCCCTTAAAACCGGCAGAAAATATGGCAGAGGGCAAAGAAACATTGGAATTCGGACTAACACAGGAGAAGGGGAGGGCAGGGGCAGGTTACTCACAAAAGAATACAAATCGACACCCCTTAAAACCCTAATTTAGACTTATGTCATTTACGATAAACTAGGTCATTTAAATGAAAACTTTGCCTCTCTTTGGAATCACTCCTGAGACCTTAGCCTGTTTAAGTTAGATTGGTAACAATTTTTTGTCACACCTTTCAGTATTTAGGTTTCGTCATGTGGTGTGTCCATGTCCATTTCTGTCTCATCTTTTCTTGAAAACTGTTCTGCTCTGCATTCCTCAATATCACATAGAAACACATACAATACTTCACACGACGTTGCAGGTACCAGAGGCGCAGCCAGGATTTTCTTCAGGGAGGCTCGGGCACAGTGTGAACTGACATACGAAAACTGCCTGCTGGGAAGACGACGTGTATTGGTTTTCACAAAAATGCAAGCTTGGGGGCGGGTCCCCCGGGGCCCCTTCGGCTGCGCCGGTGACAAGCACTTGTTGCATGTGCTTCAGCCTCGAGCCCGTCAGTGGGAATTCTTCGAATAGTCTCCACTGTCGACCAGACCGTGCGCTAACATCAGCGGTCCTTTTCGAACGTACCGGCGTCTGAAAGGTGGCGACGAAGTGTTCGGGCGTGAACATCTGGTTCTCCTGAGTCGGGAAACTGTCGCGCAGGATCCCCTCCAGGGCCTTCAGGTGGCCCGAGTCTCTTCCTGTCCCGCAGCGCCTCCGCCTCCATGGCGGACATGTTGCGCACCGGCGGCGGCGTGCCCCCCGGCGTTTTCCGCAGATGGAGCCGGTGCCCGGGCACGGAGTACACCACCGACTGCCGTCTGCTGGCCGCACCCGGCGACCCCGGCTGGACGGCGTCCGCCAGGGTCAGGTCAGGCCGAGCGGGGTCAGGCCGGGTCAGGTCAGACCGCGCCAGGTCAGGACAGGCCAGGTCAGGCCGGGACGACCCAGGCTGGGTCAGGTCAGGTCGCGCCGGCCCCGGCACTGCCAGCAGGGCCGGCGGGGCGCCCGCTCGTACCCCACTCGTCCTCGCTGCTCCTGCCATCCCGGTCCTCGTGCGCGCCGCTCACAGCCGACACTGTGTGGCGGCCGCCGCCGCCGTCACGGAGGAGCCGGGGGCACGTCACTCGTGACGTCACGCGGGGGGCCGCGGGGATTAGCGGCGGTCATGGGCGGCCAGGTGGACGTCCGTCTAGCCGGCCGGCCGAGGAGCTCCGTCCGGTGGCTCGTGACGTCATCAGGCCGCCGAGATTCCGGCCACCCCGGACGGTATCCGGGCCGAGACCCATTCGAAAATCCGGCCATCGCCAGCCGACTTCTTCTCGGAGATTCCAACGCCGGTGGACCACCGTTGATCACCGCCGTGGGAGAGCACCCCGTCTAACCGGCCTCCTCCGCCCCCTCCGACCGCCTCTCGTGGCCTGATCAGATCCGCCAGCCCCCCAGCGACTCTGGGAAAACCGTGCCGATCCGGCCACCGCTGGGAGGGCACGTGCCACCTGTCATGCAGCCGTGTGTCCAGTCTGACAAATCCTAATTCGTCTCGCAGGCGCCCTGGACACGAGCGACTGCAAATCCCGGAGTTGCGGCTCACTGGGAGGCAACGGAACAGACTGCGGCCCGCCAGCAGCCATTCTGCTCTCCGCACGGCTGCCGGCTTCCTTTTCTGGCTGGTGGTACCAGCGGTCGACACCGGCTGTATTGGCCCTCGTGTGACGAAACGGTGTTACCTGTTTCGATCTGATGGGTTCGGATCTGAGGGATGCATTGAAAGGAGGAGAGGCCTGCAGTAAAATCTTGGTTGGCAACACCGTGAGGTTTTGGCTATGGCGCACCTGCCATGTTAGGAAGCAGGCAGAAGGCAGATCTAGTTCCGACCTCATAATCCGGAATTTTTCTTGCCCCACTAAGGGAAAGGGTTAACTTTTTGCCACTAAGGGGGACTCGTGGCCCAAAGTACTTAAAAAGTTTGGTATTTTACCAAAATCCATGGGTAACTGTAAAAAAACTTGTTTGGAAGTTTCGTCCAGAACAAGAACCAAACCTGTTTGGACGCATGAAGAACCTTATTTGTGTTTTATGGTTGTGTCATGCGTTTGACACCCGACAGTTATTAGTATCTGGAAAAAGACCGGAAACGGAACGCATGTATATAGTTAGTTTTCGGCGCGCCGTAATAGTAGGACATGTTGGATTAATTAAGTTCTTCAGAGTAAACGTAAACATAAGTTTGGTGTTGTAAAAAAAAAGCAGTTCGTCACTGAGGTCAGTGGCTGGCGAGCAAGATTCATCAAACATAATATGGGAAGCATAAAAAAGCAAATGCTAGTCTTGGATGCGAGTTATAGTAGTGTGAGACTGTGAGACTTACGTGACTTACTGAGACTTACATGCGTTACAGATGGTCTCTTGACGGAGGAACGTTTCAAAGGCAAACATTCCGAGAATTGTTAAAAAGCACACACGCGCGCGCCGATTAATGTAAGGACCAAGCAGATCGATTACAAGGCTGGCCAGCGAAAATGGCGACCACTGTTCTAAAACAAACTACCATATGGGCTGATGGAACCTTCCCACATTCTTCATTAATGCCAGCCTTCTTGATCTCTATCGCCTCTTGGTGGTACAGATCACCTCTGGGTGACTTGTCTTCGCCAATGCGGTTTGACGACTAGAGTCGTGGCCTCAAGCGGACTTGGCTGTTGTCGGCATGGGGTGAAACGATCGACTGGGCATGAGTTGTCGATGCGCCCGAACTTCAGATCCGCAGTTTGTTTTTTTTCAGGCGGGCGTTAAGATGCCGACCAGTCTCGCCAGAGAAGCTGGTGCCGCATTGACAAGAAAACCTACATACAGCACCCTCTGCCGCTTAATGAGACACAAGATCTTTAGGCCTGACAAGCCGATCGCGCGAACGGCTGGAGCGGTGTGCCACCCCGGATGCCTTGAGGCCGGGGAGGTTTGGATATGGCTTCATTTGTACCATCTACGTTGATCATATGTCCTATCAAGGAAAAAGCGTAACCTTTATCATTCCCTGATGCCACGATTCTAGCCGTCGAACTGCAGTGGCGAACACGAGTGCTCAAGAGGAGATTGGAGTAAATAAGTATTGCATTAATAAAAAAAAAATGCGGGAGGATTTCCACCAGCACCGCATGGGAGTTCGGTTTGAAACTGTGATTTCAATTTTCCCCGACCAGCCTTCTCATCCATTTTCTTGGATCTTACAATGATTCGTGGGTAATCATTCTCTGAACGTCTTTTGTCCTTTACATGTTTTTTTCCACCAGAAGACCTCGATTATTGACATCTACGTACCATGAAATGCATGCTTAAATTGATAACTAGCATCTTTCAATGTTTCCCAACCACTGATACCACTAAATGACGGAGACATATCAAGTTGCGCCAAGATATCTGGGTTTTTACAATATCAAATGATCCATGAGGCTCACGTACAGTCGAAAAACTTGATCATCAACAACTGGGTTAACATCTCATTATTGGACCATAGCATCGCGTTCGTGATGTGCCTATGGACAAACTCAAACGATCCATTATACTCACGTGCCAACTTCTGTTGTTCTTATTGTATATTCTGTTATTCTAATATCTTATTATATTAGCCATTATTTTGCTCAAAATGATTGCAAACGGATGCAGATTTAAATCCCAGTTTCGGGGTTCCAGTTTTCTCTTCTTCCGTGCATTTCACGTCTTTCAAACCCTACTGCTGATCTTCTACGGATATTGGAGCCTGGACAGGTGATGTGGTCCCCGCAACAGGCGATATGTGGAACCACCTTGGTGACGACAGAATCATCGAATGTCTTAAAACGGACTATTTTTTTTCTTTTTAAGCGTGCGGTCGCAGCCTGACCTCAACAGAGGAAGCTAAAGAAACAGGATTTTCTCAGATAAGGTCAAGGCCGGGACAGCTATCACCGGCATCGGTCGCGCGCTTACATGTCTGCGATGCCTTGAGAACAACAGTCCTTAACACGACCGCACTTACATAACAGACATCCTGTTTAGGAAACCATGAGGCCGAGATGGGTCGCCAGCCACGGCCGACTGACTCTGGGCTGAAGGGAAAAGGTTTCCGCCTAAAATCCTTGAATGTCTTTTTGAGGAGATTTTGTGAGGGGCTCACCGCCAAGTCACAGCACAAATCCGGGTGGGTGACTGACTCATGCCAGCGGAGCGGCAATCCAGGATGGACGTGTTACTTCATCGCGGTCACTCGTTCCTCACTTTGTAACCGGTTTTGCATTGAAAACCGCCAGCGCACGTAACTGCAGATGCAATGTTTCTGGAAATCCCGCATCGCTAATTTCTCGTGGTGCCGAGGCCAATTCCCAGTACATTACAGATAGACGAGGGGGGTCGTCTCTTACTTACTCTTGCTTACTTATTTTAAACTTTTAAGTCCTTTGTTAAGACTAATTTATCGATCTGCCACAAATTTGCTTCACTCATGTACCGACGTTAAACACATTATAAATCAGAGGCATGAATACCATCGGCGCAGCCAAAGGGGGGGGGACGTCCCCGCTTAGGCCCGTATTTTTGTGAAAAACATTGCACATCGTCTTCCCAGCTGGTGGTTTTCGTGTGATTTCATTTCGCACTGAGCTGTGCCCCCGCCCCTTAAGAAAATCCTGGCTTGGCCGCTAATTAATATATAACCCTTCCCTCCACATGCAAATCAAAGACAAAACGTACATGTCCAGTCTTTATTTCTGCAACGTCAGTCCAAACCGAAAAGCCCTTTTGGTAAAATTAAAGTATGTGTCATGAGGTGGTAACGAACGTTAAAAACATGAGAAAGGGAACTGCGAACGGCAAGTACCTGTTGAAATCTTCATTGCGCTCTTCGACAGACAGATATATTAGCTGTCGGGTCAGCGACTGATCTCGCGCACTTAGTGGCAAAGAGGTAGCCAGGATTTTCTTGGGGGGGAGTTCAGTGTGAGCTGAAATTATGCGAAAACCGCCTGCTGGAATGCGATGTGCAAAGGTTTTCACAGAAAGTGAGGGCCTTCAGGGGTGACCCCCCCCCTAGCTGCGCCGGTGCTTAGCGGCCGTATGTCATAACACGCGCGAGACATATGAAACCTATCTTCAGTTCGCGTATGACGTGCCAAGGCTAGCGCCCGGCTAGGACGGTCACCGCCAGCTGCACCTGCTGAGATCTTGCACAGGCCGCGCGGCGTCTCAGGCGCCGGCTACCCGGGCCGGGGGTGTTCGGGCAGAAGTCTGTCGGACTCAGGTTCGTAGGACAATAGTCTGTCGGGTAAACGTTCTCAGGGACAAAAGTTCGTCGGGCAAAAGTTTGTCTAGGGCCAAAAGTTCCGTGAAAGTCCACATGGACAAAGTTCGTCTGAGACAAAAGTTCATCCAGGATAAAAGTTCGTCTCGATTAAGATCGTGAAGGAAAAAAGTTCGTTTAAGGTAAAAGTTCGTCCAGGAAAAGTTCGAATAAGACGTCAATTCTTCTCGAACAAGAGTGTGTCCAGGACAAAAGTTCGTCTCGCAGAAATTTGTTTAAAACAACAGTTCGTCTGGGACAAAAGTTCGTCCAGGCAAAAGGTTAGGTTAGGTTAGGTTAGTTTAGGTTGGTTTAGGTTATTTAGGTTACTATTTAAGGTTCGTGCCTTTTCCAATATGAACCTTTCCCAACATGAACCTTGAGTGTACCAGCCCTTGGTCATGAAACTTTTTTCCTTCCGAAAGTTTTCCCTTACGAGTCTTTTTCCGACGAACCTTTTTCCACGCGAGCCTTTTGCAGTATGAAAAAAACTTTTGCAATATGAACCTTTTCCATCAGGGAGACAAACTTATCCTAGACGAACTTCTGCTCTTGACGAACTCTTGCTCTAGATAAACTTATGCATGACGGACTGTTGTCCTGGGCAAACTTTTGCTCCATACGAGTTTTCCGAGTTTTTGCTTTGTAGGAACTTTTGTCCTAGACGAACTTCTGCGAGAACTTTTGTCCCAGACGAACCTTTGCCTTAAACCAACTCTGGCCCTTAATAAACTTTTACAAGACGAATTTTCGCCCTAAACGAACTTTTGTCCCTGACAAACTTTTACCCTCGGCAAACTTTTGTCCTAGACGAACCTCTTCACGACAAACTTTTATCCTAGACAAACTTTTGCCCTAGGCTTTTTTTTACACGACGAACTTCAGCACGACAACATTTCGTCAAACAAACTTTCGCCTGACTAGCTTTTGTCGAACAAACTTCTGCGACGCGAACTTTTGCACTTAAATCGGGCTGGGTTACGTGACAGCGCCTCCACACGGCACGGGCCGGCGGCGCGCCAACTGGGCAGTCTCAGGAGCAGACGACCGACTGACGGCAGACAAGACTCAAGACTCTAAACACCTGAGCTCAGCAGGCTGTGTGTCCTAACTCACAGACAAGATGCAGGAGATAAAGAGCGGATTCAAGACGGGACGCTGAGACCAGGGACCTTCGCGTGCTCATATGCAAGCCTGGGCCCATACGCAACAAGCCAACAGACCTGGTAAAGCAACAGTGCAGACCTCTGTTTGACGCCTCACGAGAGCTAAGGAGATTGAAGATGTGGTCGTCTAAGCCTGTCCTGACGTGGACGCTGCACTTCTGAACTCGCAAACAAAGAAACAGATAAGCAAACAAAACAATGACGCCGGACTGAAAGCCAAACTTTGGCTAGGTATCGCTGGAATCCACGGGACACGACGGTTTTGATGCGATGCAGAATTCGGTCGACACTACTGCCAACGCCGGGATGTTCTGCAAGTCGCTGAATTGGCTGCGGCTGACCGACTGAATTCTAGGTGAAAGAGAAGGCAACAGCGCCGTAAATGACGGGCTTTCTTCCGACGGGTGGAAAAATTCACGCCCAGCAAGCACTGGTCTCGCTCTGGAGAAGCCCAAGACCAGACTTTTCCGCTCGCCTGAGCCACTTGTCACCGCTATCCCCATCGGAATTTTGGAAATTCCTTGTTCGTTGCATGGCTATCGATCCCGGGGCTGGGGTTTGGAACGGCCTAGACTGCCCAGTTTTCTGATGTTGCAACGTCAGGCGTTTGGCAATAACCTGCATGAAACGGTATTACATCCTAGTTAGAAATCACTGCTTTACAACACCTTAGTAATTTTCTGAAAAATCAAAACACAGTCCATCGATTCGGTAAACGGGCCCTTGACGTGCGTGCTGGCGCTCGAGATTACGGGGCAATGTGAAGGGCATATGGGAGGGGGCTCGCTAGCAAACTGGCAGGGCACATACCCAACTCAGCCAGTCGGTCCGCCACAGACCTCTGTGCCGTTGTCTGGTTAGTGCTGCAGAAGTACATTCAATTCGAGTACCGCAATCTGGTGTACAGCATCCCGCATCCCTCAGCCTCAAACCCGCATTGGACCGCATCATAGATAGGGTCATTTCAACGACGTTATTTCTCTGGCCTCAGCAATATGAAGATGACAGGAGGACAAGGAAAGGACAGACATTCCATATCAACGAGGCTGCAAAGCCCGCGGGACAGCGGGCGGCGCTCGTCGTAAGGCACCGGACCACATTTTGACCTTGGACCCATTCTGTCTTGTTAACTCCTGATCTCAGAATAAATCCGTCATGGATTTGGAATTCCCAGGTGACGAGGAAGCGAAATTAGGGACACTGGTCCACGTTTGGTGATAGCAGTGCTGTAATACGTGTATATTCGGGGGAGTACGTTGTTGAGGGCATCAGCGTTGTTCTTTCCACGACTGTATTTTCGGATGTTGCCAGTATACAATGGAAATGGACAGAAAAAATGGAGTCCTCAGTTAAGCATGAAAGTAGCAAAGGGAAGGACAAGCGATAACAGGAAAATCGTCGTTGTGCTTTTGGGAAAGGTTTAGTGTGAAACACGTACCCCAACTCCATCACAGTGCTCCCCCAATGATGCAATAATACTCAGCTCATGGTATTCACAGTTACTGGTGGGAACCAGCTTCCGGTGAATGCCATTGCGAAGAAACTCCAACTCGAACCCTTTACTCGCAGCTTTGTCAAATATTCCGTATCCTTAGCTCAGCAGACGTGTATTGTATGTAAGGAATTTCATTCGCCCCGATCAGGAAGTGTAAATATCACATCGGCGGTTTCCTGGTAACCCCTACAAAGCGAAGGCGCCCTGCAGCGCGAGGGTTAAAACCAGATCACTTATCCAACAAAAACAAGGATCAACACGAGTGCGGAAAACACATACCCGGGCTATCTAGCCCAGCACGGTACGCCGAGTCCTTTTCCATTCTGGGAACAGAGGGCGGGCCGGCAGGCGTCCGCCCCCGTCGGCAGGCTGACCGGCGCCTATCAGGCGGCCTCCGCTCCCGCCGACGCCCGCAAACACCATAAATCACTCACTCGGCGGCGGAAACGCGGTCGCGCCGACTCGCACGAGAGGCGACGGCTTACGCTGCATGGACGCCGCTAATCCGGCTGACGGCTGACGGACGGGACGGTGACGGCTGGCGTCCGCCGCGCGCGCCGGCCACGCTCCCGCCCGACGCGACGTCCCCTGTCCCGAGCGGTCCGGGGTTCGGTCCTTATCGCCGCCGTCCGGCGAGGGCACCGGCGCAGTTGCGGGTGAGCTGCTGCGATATTTCGCCGGCTGTTGGGCGCCCGTGGATGACTTGAGCCAGGCTTGAGGACGTGTTATGTTTCCGCGCTGCGGCGGCGCGTCGCGGCGGACTGCTCCAGGTCGTCATGCCGTCAGGTCGTCGTCAGGTTCGACATCAGGTCGTCGGACAGGCCAAGTGTTTGACTGACGGGCGGCGCCCACTGAGCCGGGCTGTCGGCGGCGCACGTGGCCTGAACGTGCCGTATTATCTGTTGTGGCCGCTCGCGAGACACCGCAGCAAGAGGGGGAACATCGTATCCGCAGGCGGCCCCGTGGCTGACGTAAACAGTCGTGGAATTGAGCACACAGCCGCCGCTAGTCATTTCTGGGCCCTCCTGTGGCAAGGGAAACCTGTATGATTCAGTTGGGCCTGTTTGCGGCCGGGCAGTTGGATTCGCTGTTGTCCGTCGGCGTTGCTTCTCTTACATCAGAACATGGAAAGCACAATGCAGGTCGTGTTTCGAACAAATTTGTGAGGCAAACCCGCGGAAAATACCAGTCACGCAAAACGTTGCTTTTAGTCGCGTGATTTAGATCAGATGTATGAAGACACACAGCCGGTGGGTATTTCAGGAGAACGTGCTTTAGGCAACGAGAAAATCACAGCGAAACGAGGAATTAGCCGAGTTCGGCCCAATTTCATCACATCTCTCCTGTCGCCACATGCCATGCTGTGAGCTGTCACATGCCTTTTATCCCACCTCTAGTCTCCTTAATATATTTAGCCTTCCTCTGTAAATCTTAAGTCTGACAATTAGGTCTCACACTATGATGCAAGCGAAACCGTTTTATCTTTTGCAGCTGTTTCCACATTGGGTTCTCTGTTGGCATTAGAACGCGCATCCTTTATAAACAAGTCCACGCTCCAATCCACTCGGCATCCCGAAGGAAAGGAGAGCAACACGAAAAAAACACGAAATTTAAAAAAAGACAGGATTCATTTTTTCGCAAAAATCACTGTAAACAAAGCTAGTCAAGTCTGAAAACTGAAACACAGCAATCGAACTACGTCAAAGGAAATGGATTTTCGGAAAGAACGCCTCATCCGACACCTTCAGGCTGCCGCTGTGCGTTATCACCGTCAGTGTCCAGTCAATCAAAATGTCAACTCAAATGCTTCGGATCAAATGCTTCAGCAAAGCGAACAACGGCTATCACGCATATAGCGCTGAGACGAGGCCTCGTCCAGACGTTTCTGATGTCATGTTGATGAGCTCGGTTACATCATGGCGACGCCATGGACGTGAAATATTGACGTATAACGAGGCCCCACCTCCGTCTGCACAGACGCGTATTTGGACTGTCCAGAATAGACTCCTGGCAATTCGAGCCCATTGTCGAACAAATTAAAAAAGCGAGGCAACTGTCAAGGAAATGAATACATACACGCACGCACCCACACAAGCAATACACAATTACAGATCGCCGCAGCTGCAGATATGTCAATCAGTATTACTGGAAAGATCTGGCTTCAGTGCGCGTCTAAAAAAGCGGCGCTGTGAGCCGCCGTAGTCCTCGGAGAGAAAAACCCCGTTTCTGTTCTAGACCTGGGAATTTACAGGTCGTTCTTCTGCCGAGTGTCCCGAGCGGGTCTCTGCTGCAGCACGGAACAGTCTGGCTAGCTCGGCCGGCTCTCCCAGGCGGCGCACTTTGTGAATGAGAGTGAGGGTGTGGTGCCTCACAAGATCTCCAGCACACAGGTCCATTTGTTTCCCTACAAATGGACCTGGCAACGCACTTCAAAACTTTCTGAATCCTGGAGAGGTTGTTACCTGAGCCGCTACCTGTGATGCGTTATCTGGTCTGCGAGAGAATCAAGGCGGCGACCAGCGTGGTGATGGCGCTGAGGGACAGGCTTTGTTTTAGATGTGAAAGATCAGCTAAAGTATCAAAGCAACGTTTAGTGACGAAAGCAACTACAGCTTCGACTAAGAAAGTCATCAAAGACGAGTCCTAGGTTTTTGGCTCCCGGACAGGAAATGAGATGGTGATCGCAAGTTTGATCGTGAAGCTGGGGGCAATCCGCACGTTTAATGGGCCTCCAAGTAACATCAGCTAAGTTTTTCGAAGTTGACGTTTAGCCCGTTGGCTCTGAACCATGTACCAAGATGGATCAGGGCATACTCCATGCGCGGGATAGTGTTTTCAAACTGAGATTCAAGGCCACTGATCAAAATTTGGATGTCATCCGCGCATTGTACCACCACTGCGTCTTCGGCGAACAAACTGAGGTCGTTGACGAAGACGCATTAGAGGAGGGGGTCGAAAGCAGGGCCTTGAAAAACGCCGATGCTGTTCGGAAGCTACGATGGAATTTTCGTGAAGCCCAGACAGTCAGTGATAGTGACACTCTGGGTATGACTGTGCAAGTAGGCCGAGAACCAGGAAGTATCAGTTCTATGAGAGCGCAATTTGACGAGGAGGTTGGAATTCTGTATCACAATGAAGCACTTGCTGAGATCTAGGAGGCACAGCAGGGATATTTCTTCACGGTCGTTAGCGGAAAGGATACGGTCGGTGATGGAGGTCACCACGGTCTCTGTCGAGTGACGAGGACGGAAATCGTGTCGTGTCAGACAATTGATGGAGAAGAAACCGTAGAGCTGCTGGTGGACGGCACGCTCTATGCCAGTTCTAGCGATCATAGGGACAATGGAAATGGAATGGTAGTTTGAAGGTTTGCAGTAATCTCCGGATTTAAAGATACTATGGACAAGGGAACTTCCAGGAAAGAGGGACCTCGGAAAAGGATAAATGCTGGGTTTGACCAGGTAGAGAAATTTCGCGCCGTTGACGTTAAAGCGAACGAGTCGGATATAGATACCGTCCTCGCCGCAAGCCGAGAAGGAATACATACTGAACACAATGGTTCTCAACTCGGTGAGCGTCAGAGGCGACAGGGTGAGTGCGGAGGCGCCCGCGCGTGACAGGCAGCGCGCAAAATCAGGTCTCTCAGGCCCAGCACCTCGCCTGCCATAGCAGGACCCATTCAGACAAAAAATGTATTCAGCATCCGGAACCGCCCTCCTAGTCCTCACACTGATCACCGAGGATCTGGTGTGTAGCCAGATCGACCTGTTGCCCCCTTCCTGAATCAGCCTCTGCATATCGTTTCATGCATCGCGCCGTACGGCAGGCCGCACCGCGCGGTGTTGAGATAGCCACCACAGCGCCGCTTGACGGCGACCCATCAGTTCTTTAGTTTCATCACTATCCGTCTAGCAATAGAGCGACCATTAATAGACGAGAGGGCAACCGGCGCTGGTAAAAAAATTGCAGCCGGCCCTTTTCAGGAGGGGACAGCCGACGCTGTTCAGCAAGGGGCAAGTGACGTTGTTCAACAAGGGACAGCCGACGCTATTCGGGAGGGGACAGGTGACGCTAGTCAGGAGGGGGCAGGTGACGTTGTTCGGGAAGGAACAGCCGACGTTATTAAGGAGAGGGCAGCCGACGTTGTTCAGGAGAGGGCAGCCGACGCTGTTCAGGAGGGGGTAGGTGACTGTTCAGGAGGGACAAGTGATGCCAGTCGATAGCAGAAGGCCGGTGCTCGTAAAAACGTTTCGGACCATTTCGGAACAAAGAAATGGGACCAACGGAAACCTAACTTACAAGACACTGACTGAAAAACGGCCGCATACGGACCTTATAAGCCCATCAGTTGTGGGGGTCCGGCTTAATGTGTGAGCAATCTCCGACGTCGAGACCTGCTGTCGCGCCCAGGGTTTCCGCGACTCCCAAAACTGAAAGCTTCCCGACGTGGAAGGAGTCCTGTCTGTGATGTGCACAGGAGCACGAGGACCCGACGCGTGACGGCATGACTGCGTACACGGCGTCGGTAAGTGAAGCCCGAATTGAAAGGTTCCTCAGAGCCACAGCAGTGAAGGATCCCCGATGTGAGAAAGCCCTTGAATGGTGGACGCCCGACCAGTTGGTGCGGGTGCCCCGAATCCCCATTTTTTCTTCGGCCGTCAAGAGCTCCGAAAGAAGGGGGACACCTCCTCAAGATCCTCGGCCCATGAAGGCCCAACTCGACACAGGGCTTCGGATTTCGGAGGCTTACACTACGTCTGGACGCCTGAATCTAGTACCACCAGTTCCAGGGCCTAGGTTTTCCAGGATTTTTTTTTCTAGGATTACGGGATTTTGGTTCTAGGATTCTGGTGTTCTAGGACCACCAACACGTGACGAGCCCGTCAAAAATCTCGAACATAAGAGCCCGCTGCGTTATCGAAGGCCCCTGAAATTTTAGAAGGACCGAGGTCTGTCATGTGATGCGTGAAGGACCCTGTCGCGTGGCAATTGAAACGCATGAGTAGCTCCTAATTATGAAGCAACGCCTCCAGTCATATAATGACTGATTCAAACTCTCGTTCTTTTGGGTCGCTAGCATAGCTGTAGGAACGGGTCGCCGAGGGGGACCTGACGACCGTCTGACGTTGGTTCGAGGACGTATAACTGAAGAATCCGGCGAAAGAAGAATCCTCTTTCCCCTTGGGATCACACAAGGTAAGCGAGGGCGAAACATGCTTAAAATGCGACCTAAATGCCGGTTTTAAAGAGCTGGTTGTGCGTGGTTCCATGCGCATCTGAAACCGATTTACGCAGCTTAAGAAATAGCGCGTCTGATAGCTGGGAGCGAATTAGGGGCTTGGCTCCAGTTTTCCACCGGATCCACCAGTGGGTAACACCTGGCCCTATAGCACAGAAAAAAGCCATGTCGAAGAAAGGTAGTGATGTAGTCCAGCGCGGTATTTAACGCGGTCCCACGAGCGCCAGTTCTCTAAACCTAGCGGCAGAAATACGAAACTAAGCTTACTGATACCGTCGCCAGGTTTTAACGTCCAGCACGAACTGATTTGCGACGAATCGTCCCGGTGGTACATCCATCTTCTTGCGATGTTAAGTGGAATGGAAATAAAGAGCTGCCGACGAAAGTCAGATGGTATTTTTTGGTACAGGTGAAAGCTTCTTAGACCAGTTTCGACCATTTTGCTTCTATAAGATTAAGGAAAATGCTTTGAGTGGAACTTCATTGGTGGTGCGGAAACGAGGTAACGTTGGTGCATTCTAGGCATAACAAGGGAAAGGTGGATTTAAAAGCATTTACCTAAGAAGAAATTGTTATCTTCATTGCAACTGTGAGCAAAGGAAGGTCACTTGTGTTCACGAAAATGACGAATTTTGTAACTTCAGGGGCGGATGTCCTGATGACAAGAAAATTATTACAGAGCCTTTTGATGATCATAAGCAAGGGATCATACCCACCACATCGTACTTTCCCGATTTCCCGATTCTACTTTAAGCCCAAAACAACAGCAAGCTGACGAGCTAAGGACGTGGTAATGAACCACATTGAGACAATATTTCCGCCGAAATAGACCTCTCTAAACTTGCGAATTTGCGGCGCAACAAGCTCCGGAACACGAACAGATGTAAACAAGCATTTCGCCTTCCCGGAGGTCATGTTTGCAGCATTGTAAATACGTGCATGTGCTTTGTATAGCTGAAGTTGGGAGAAGCTGCAAAGTATGGCCCTCGAGGCATGAAATTTATCTTGAAAGTTGAATTCACTACGTGTACCACATGTGATACCGGTTCCGTCAACGCTCGTATATAGTACGTAAACGTATGTCGAGTACCCCCGGCAAAGAAGAAAAAGAGCCGGACGCGTTCTGAGGTAATGGTTTGCATCATCGCCATAGATCTCATAACAGCACGCTTCAAGCAGGGCCATGTCTCCAATGGTGCCTGATTCTGAACGGAGCCGATTAACAACACCTCACCACATCCTCCCACAACGGCAGTCCGCGTTCCACGTTCTGGGGCCCGTTTTCACAACTCTCATTCTGCGCCCGATCACGATTTCGTTTTCGTCAGAGTCGGGCCGGGCGGCCGGGCGGTGCAGCCGGCCGCCAGAATCAGCGCCACTCAGACGAGTCCGATCGGCCATTGTGTCGCGTCACGAGCCGTGGCGCCCTCCTCGGCTCGGCTGCGCATCCTAATCGGCGCCCGGCATAGCGCCGCGCGCCCGCCGCATGCGTCATTCGGAGCTCATGCATTTGTCAGGCTGACGTGACCTCACGAGTCGGCCTGCGCGCGCCTGTCGGCGCGCGCCGCGTCCGACGACTCCATCCAGCCGGTCCCGTTCCGCGGCCCTGCCGGCCGTGACGTCACCCGGCCGCTGACGTAACGGGTCAGGGCGGCTGACCTGGGCCGCATTGGAACGAGCCACGGCCCACTAATCACGCGCAGCTCCAAACAGCTCAGTCGGCCGGCCGCGCGCCGCCGCCGCCGCGCGCGCGTCCGGCCGGCGTGCACTGTGCGCCGCTCATTGTTTACCCATCGAGTTTCACCTGGTCTGAATTAATGCAGCGTTTCGACGGCCCGGCCGGCCGGGATTTGCATGCGGTCGGCATGTACGGTTTCCCGGCCGGGCTCCGTGGGCGGCCGATTGTGAAAACGACGGGCTAATTACGCACTGACGACAGTTGGCGCGGAGCACACACGCAGCGCGCCGCCGGCCGTCGACAAACAGTCGAAACCTCTCGACTCGGCTTGTCAAGCGCAGGCGGCGCTCGGCGCACACAGCTGCCGCGGCTACTGACGGCCGGCTGGACGGACGCGCCAGGAAAACCAGCCAGACGCACCGGAGCACACTCAAACGGCCGACTTGCATGGGCGCATATCATGCTGCATTGGGAAAGGGTGGCCACTTTTGTACATGGAAGGTGAACTTCGTCTTACGATCAAAAATAAAAACCCTGTCAAATCTAGCAACTCATGTGCACGAAGAAGAGCAGAAATTTTCCACGAGTAGGTACCATGCCGTCTAGGAGAAGGTGCCGTGCTGTTTATAGGGCGGAGTCCAGGAACCGTTTTGAACAGCTGCAGCAAAAACACGTCCTTTCAGTCGTTCGACTCAAAAAAGACTTTTTAGTCTGAACCAAGCCTGAAACGTTGGGCTACCACGCTCCTGCATATTGGTGCCCCCGACGTGATGGACGTGATGCACGTAACAGACACGATAGACGTGATCTACCAGATGTACGCGATGACGTGCCCGACAGGATCTTCGTGGCAGCAAACCTCCCTGGACTTCTGGCACGCGCCCAGTCTACGGTTGTACATCACGGTACGCAAGCAGCAGCCTCCTTTGCGCTGCGAGGATCCACATTGCCCCTGTCCGCCTCATCACCGAAACCTGCCGTTGCTGACTCAACAGCAACTGGCCCAACTCTACACCGCCGAGACCCGCCACCGACTCACCAGCAACCAGCCCAATCAACCAAGACGTCAAGATTCTCAGATGATGCCGTGGTGCGGCTGGGTACATTGGCATCATTATGCCAGAGCGCGGTAACCTAATGCTCTAGGAATAATTGAAGTTAGAAAGCAAATTCTATCGGACGGTCAGAAAGATGTACTTCTATGCTCAATCAACACAAAGTCTTAAAAAAGCACTTCTTCAGGAAGCATGCACCTAACAAGTAGCAAGCGCCAAAACGTGAAGAAAATTTCAAATTACGTTTGCTTCCTCTGAGGTCCAATACATGAACATTCCCAGACATAATAAGCTGTAAAAGAAATGCGCAAAATTGGGCGACGAGCGGGAGGTGTCAACGCAGCCCGAACGGGTTCGCCTAGCCGAAAGTAACGGGGGAGGCGTCCAAGGCACAGACAGAGGCCCAACATCATCCTTCACCGAAATCGTCACATCGGTCTCGGTTTCCGCCCGAAGAGGGAGCAGCAGACGCGGACCGTCCAGCGGGACAATGTCCAACACTGGCTGACCAGGCGGTGTGGCCTCGGGTGCCACCTTGAGCGCAGGGAGCGTCTACAGAGGCGAACTTTATTCCGTCGACGGAGACAGGCCTTCCCGCTCATTCCGGGGTGCGATTATAGTTTTCACGGAGTGCCAGTCTCGGAAATGGGTCGGAGGTGCGGCATGCGCCGCTGGTCCGGTAGCCACGGTGGTGTCGGCGCCATGGCCGGCGCCGCGTTCAGCGTGGTGTGACCAGCGGGATGAGCCGTTGCGCCGACGGCGGCCGGTCGCGTCTCGACAGCGGCGGGTCGCGCTGTCGTGGAGAGCTGCTGCGTCGGCAGCGGGAACAGAGGCCAGTGGCCAAGCGGAGGGCTGTGCTGAATGGCCGGAGGGCAGTGCACTGTGGCTGAGCGTAGGCCACAGACGGGCAGAATGTCGAGGTCGGGTTGAGGCCAGAGCTGAGGCCACGGTGGCCTACCCGGCGATCGAAAAGGGTGGGGGACATTGCTAGAGCGCCCGTGTTGGCCGATACAGTGGCCGTACGGAAGCCACGGACGAACAGCGGAGGTCGTGGTCTTTCGCCGCAAGCCAACTCGCCGCGTCGACGAGGGCGAGACGCTCAGCAGAGCTCCACGTTGGAGATGTTGGAGGCGGTGGTGGGAAGGTCCAGGCCAGAGTCTCGAAGTCGCAGAAAGGGCTAACGCTGCAGGAGCCCACCTTAGCGTCCCTGGACGGCGGCCGCGAGGGGTGCTGGTTGCCTCGAGCCGGGCCGCCGCGCTGTCGAGGGCTCCACGTCGGAGGGCTGGAGGCGGTGGATGCTACGAGGTCGCCAGCCCGCTCCCGATGTCAGGCGTTGTGAAGCGGCGAGGTCGTCTGTTGGCCGGCGGCGGCGTCCCGAGCTTGAGTTGCGGCCTCGTGCCCTGTTGCGCGACGGTCTGGCGACAGTGTCCGGGCCGGAGCTCCGGTGGCCTGGCGGAGGTCCGGCGAGGCAGCGGGCAGGCGCCATGATACGGCGCGTGCCCCCGGGCGCTGGTAATGTATATCGACGTGCCATTCTCCTCGGCCGCTGCAGTCTTCAGGGCCGGAAAGCAGGATCAAAGGATGGGCCGGGGACAATTCCCTCCGGCGTGCTCAAGGCACTTGTTTGCCAATCGACGGATTCACCAATATGCCGGAGCGCGACAACCCAGCGCTCCAGGCATCATTAAAGAAAAAAAGCCACGTTTTGTCGAAAGCCAGAAACGACCGGCTGACTACTCACAACAAGGTCTTGACATCTGCCTTTTCAACAAACACCTCGTTTATCAAACATGCGCTCAATAATCAAAACATACTGGCGCATGAAGAAAACTCTCAAACCTCTCTTTCGATTCCGGTGAGAAGATCCGCTAAACTAGTGCTGAGCAAATGCTCTACCGGTGCAAGTGCAAATGCTCACATATCCAAGAAACGCAAACGCCCTGTCATTAATCTCTGCACCTCTGTAAGTCTCAAATCCTCTGCAAAGTCCCGACAGACAGCATGACTGGGCTCAGAGACACACGGACGTTCG
Source organism: Capitulum mitella (assembly GCA_030062745.1). Lineage (NCBI taxonomy): Eukaryota > Metazoa > Arthropoda > Thecostraca > Pollicipedomorpha > Pollicipedidae > Capitulum > Capitulum mitella. The sequence continues at coordinate 3,511,161 of CP099848.1, forward strand.
CAAAGCTCACGAAAATCATGCATCTGAAGTAATGCAATCGTTTCCAGTAACTTGGTTAGTGTCTTACTGTAAAGTGGGAGAACCATGTTTCGGTGTATCGTTGTGCTTGGTCACATGCATATTAAAGAATTTCGTTCCAGTATCCAAATTACAGAACACACCAGGCGAAAACTTAACCCTATTCCCGGAGGGCTAGACGGTATGCCCGATTCCCGGCAGGGGGGGCGGATTCGGCCCCCCCCCCCTGAGATCTCGAGAACTACTCGTCCGATTTTATCGCAACAAACGGAAATCGATTTGCCGTGACGTAAACTACATTTTTATAAAAAGAAATTTTCAAAATTTTCAAATTTGTGGATACAGGGGGGCAAAAATGTCAAAATGGGGGGTACTTTTGGACTTCTTATAACTCCGTTGTTTATCGACCGATTTCGATGAAACTGGCGTGAATCGAGAGATTATGGATAGGGCTTTTACCATGGGTCCGCAAATCTGAAATTTTGAGAAAATTCATGGGCGTTCACAGGGTTTCAAAAATAGGAGGATTAGTTTTCTAACAACTGAATGAACAAAAGAGGCAAACACCCTTTTTTGGCTTCTGCTAGTCATGTTATACTAAAGAAGTACAAATCGCATTACGATGTTTGTATAATGTTAGCATAGGCGGTGCCAGGGACATGAAAAAGGGGGAACTGTCACGGTTACACGTTTCTCAGATCAACTTGCGACCTTTGACCTTAAATGACCTCCAGTGACCTTGGGGTCACTTGGAATAATCTCGTGTGCATTTAATATCATCTGCAAACGTTTTCAATCATTTGAATTCACTCTATTTCAAAAATTTCGTTTCACGGCTATTGCGATATAGGGTACGCGCACTGACATTTTAGGTCATAGCTCCGTGACCCGACCTGATATCAAGCTGACACTTGGTACACAAGTAGAAGGCACCCTTGTACGTCATATGTATTCCGGGTTTGGCATTTGAAAAAATGGTGCCGAAATTATAGCAAAAAAAACTTTTAACTTTTGACCTTGACCTGACCTTGTAAAATGACCTCAGATAAACCAAATTATATCTGCAAATTGGCCAACTATTTAGCTATACATACATGTAAAGTTTTAAGTTCTAGCTCTAAAACTCTGTTTTTGGCAGACATTTTCCTTTTACCCTGAACATGGCCAAAAATGGCATGAGGTGCCTCCCAAAAACGTTGCCTGGCTCCGCCCTTGAACAAAATAGAATTTTGAAATTTTGTCACAGCACGTAGAAAGAATAGCTAGGAAAAGTCACCAAGTTTCGTGAAGCTGCGTTAAAAAGCCTTGAATTGGCAAGCAGAAAACCCGAGGCGGGGCGGATTCCGCCCCCCCCCCTGCCGGGAATAGGGTTAAGAGCCGACGCTGAAATGCAATAATGGCCGACGAAGAAAGAACGACTTATTCTAGCTGAGGACAACGATTTGAATGAGGTGGCAGCATGGGACCACAAAGAAAAGAAACAGACCTGTTCCCATGTCGGCTGAAAGGAAAAACGGCATTGTGGCGTCGTACAATGGATCCCATGAGGCATCACGGTGCTCGATCGTGATCTGATGTCTCTAATGTGCGGGCTTAGAGCCGACAAAGCAACTTTTTATCACTGAGCTCGGACCAAACCATTCCTGCGTACAGCAAGTTTAGCACAGGGTGAGCGCGTGATCGCAGATATTGCCGAACCACATCATACCATACACCATAGCACATAGCACATGCCGTTCGTCTCCCAGTCCTTGTCACCTCTTTCCGGTTACATCTCAGGCTGAAAAGGTAAGAACCGTTTTGTGGTTCGTACTATTTCAGTTCGTACCATACTATACCAAAACGTACGGGTGGTCAGAGGACCGCCCGTGCGTTTTGCCTGAAACCTGAAATCGATAGAAAATTATTTTCAGGAAAATGAAGGCATCTTGTGTGTCCATTATCCCATTTCCACAGCACTTGACACAAAGTTCAGATCACATTGTGTACTGCTTTACTCGCTTTTCAAGCGCGGGCAGTCGGGTCAAGAAGATTCTATCTTCAAGAAGATCTCCACTTCAAGAAACAATTGACTGCCTTGGAAGCCACGGAACGATTATGTAAATAAGCAGGCGGTCAACACTCAACACATCAACCGAAATGCATCCTTCATTGGGTAATGATGAGATCAGGAGGCCCGTTTCAGGCCTCATGCCTGCCCATCTTAAAGCAATGAAAGATGTCTGCGACCTGTCAACCAGGGCAATCGGCAACAGGGCATCGATGTTACCTGTTTCACGTTACAGCATAAAAACTGAGCCTGATACCTTGCAGTCCTTTGAATTCGTCGTTGAACGAAGCGTTACTGTGTCACCAGCCACTGTTCAACCCTTCTCGAAGAATCCGACGTTATTTTGCCCGACATTTGGGGATTTTTCGAACCTTCCTTGACTTGGGGGAAATATTTTCCTCGCGCCGAAGCCAGGCACGGGCCTAGCCTGAAGCCCAACGGCGCCAACATCTGCCGGCGGCAACAGCGTCCTGGGACCAGCCGTCTCCTCGTCATCCAACTCCCGGCCGTGGCCCCGTGCGACCCTGACAGGTCACCTCCCCACTGGCCGGTCTCTCCCACCGCCGCCGCTATCTGTCTCCCGCCACGGGAAAACAATAACACGATTGGCCGGATCGGCCGCCGCCCGGCGTCGGGCGCCGAGACGCCGAGGCGCCGAGAGCGGCGACGGCCGAGACGATTACCGGCCGCCCGAGGTCGCCCGCGTCTGGCCGGCCGGCAGAAAATGGCGCCGATGGATCGCAAATGATCTGTGAGCGTCAGGCAAATTAAAGCGAGCCGCGATTGATTCGCGGGTGGGGGCGCAGCCGGGCAATTAGGTCAATTATCGTGTGGGAGGAACCGGCTGTCCCATTAACGTGTGTTCACAGTCAATAGCCGAAAGGGTGATCCCAGCGACGCGGTGAGCCTTCAGGTTTTGCAGGTGGGTTCATTGGAGCCTGCGTAGCCCCCGGAACGGCTCAGCTGTTGCTAAGTCAGAATACATAGGGTCGATATTGGCTGTGATAGCTACATGGTAATACAAAACAACCGAATGTTTTAATTATTGCAGTTCTGTAATAGTAAACGGCGGCGCCTTTATCCCTAAAATCTGTCACACCTACTATTCGCGATGCTGAGCCTACGAAACAAGATAGGCACGTTGGAAGGCTTGCTGCGTGGCAAACGGTGAGCCCCGTAACACGACAGGCTCCTGCAGCATAACGCGGCGTACAAGCAACGCTCCTGTCCGCCAACACCGCAGAACCGCGGAGTGTCGGCCAACCGCCGCCATCGAGGAGACCGGCGAGACAGTGTGCCCTGGTCGACGATCCGCCCCGAGAGAGGCGCCCCATTGGAGGTCTGTCTCTACGGCGGCTACCGATCGGGGATCTGCCTCGAGAGTGGCTTCCGACCAAGGATCTGGCACCACGGTAGCTTTCGACTGGGGATTTGCCCCCAGAGTGACTGTTGAGGATCTACCGTCAGAGCGGCTCCTGGTCAACGATCTGCCACCAACGTGGCTTCTGATCGAGGATCTGCCGCCAGGGCGGCTGCCGATTGAGGATCTGCCGCCAGCGTGGCTTCCGATTGAGGATCTGCCGCCAGGGTGGCCCTCGATCGAAGATCTGCCACGCCGCCTGAGTCTGATGGCTTCAGATTGGAAACAGCCGGGGCCCTGTCTGGATTAGACAGACGCTTATCGTCTGTCACTGCTGCTTGAAGCGAGCATCCCTGCTGCTGATACTGCCACGGCCAGAAATGCTCGTTTGGCGATTTAGGTAAATCGTACCATTCCTTATAAAAACGTATTCTTTGTCTTCACTTTTTATCAGGATTGCAATCTGAAGTATGTTTGAACAGTTTGTACGCCGAACAGAGTAGCCGTAAATTCTGATACATGATGAACACATCATCGACTGACATCACCTAGCCGACTAAATTCAGGCATCGGTTTTGCATAGAACTCCGGTATAACTGTATCCAATTCAAGGTCGTACTTAGATCCAGCTCATTAAAAAATACCCGATTAATTGAGTGCGTTCTATGCAGAAAGAGACAAACCAGCATCTTAGGTGGTGATTTCGTACAAGTCTACAGCAACAGCTGACCCAAGTGTGATAGGTCATGTCATACTTAACGTCTAGAGCGGGTTCAAGAACTCATAGAACGAGCGAGCTGTTTTATGGTCCGTTGTCCGTCACTTTGTATCACGTGCGTCAATCTCGCAGTCACCACCGCCATGTTTTTGGCCAAAATAAAGGAGAAATAAACAAATGGAAATCATGGAAAAAGATCTTTCGTGTCTCGTGAGTTTGGATATGTGAAAGCACGAATGCATACGGATGTGTACGTATACTCACGAAGTGAACGTGTCCGCAGCCAAAGCTGGAGACGGGACACCTGAAAACTGTCAGGTGACGAGCGTGCGGCTTTGAACCGGAGCAGCGCAGTCTCTGGTTGACGCCGTGCGCCATCAGGTCACGGTAACATAGGTACGACGGCACGTGCAGCAAGCCTGTTTGGCTTGTAGCTACCCATGGCAAGTTCTAATGCACCGTGGCACAGGCGTTGCACGGAATCTGGAGCACTGATTGACATTGGGTGTGATGTATGTTGCAGAATGTCGAAGAAACGAGTATGACAACATTGAGACGTAAGAAATATATGCAGTACAGAAGGAAAAAAGTTTGCACCACGCATCCCCTAGAAAAAACAGCAGTCTGTAGTAGTGCACATCGTCACCGAGTGTTTTTGGGCGACGGCATATGCCACGGAGCCAGTGGTGGGCAGACCTACATTACTTGTGCTAAATCGGTTCACAACGGCGGGGATAAATCATCTCAAACGTCCCGTGGACATGTGATTCTCGAATCTACTGCTACGTTGACTGAAGAGAGAGTTTAGAAGTCCAATGGCCCTGCGGTGAGAGCGACTGAAGAATAGCACGAAAACAGTTTCGATGCAACCCTTCATGCACGACTAACTGAAATTTGACTGTTATAGAATTACAGTCCTGACTGTTTGCAACTGGTACGGCTTTATGCTCATTGATCATCATCAAGAGACATAGTGGTATGTTATGTGCATGCCAGGATATTCAGGCCAAAAACTTGATTGTTAATGCTGTCTGACTAATACAACACAATCTTGAGGAAATCCCAACGTTTTCCCATTGAGAATCGCTTGGGAGATTTTGTAGTTTATAAACATCAGGTTTAAGAACTGTTCATCTTTTAACACACTTTGCTGTTTTAATCAAGCTTTCCGTGCTGTGTAACTCAGTTCCGCGTCGCCGACACATGTGTGCAATAATAGGAATTGGAGATAACGAAAAAAACGGTCTGATAGATAATTATATTGGTTTCCAACAAGGCAGTTTGACATTCTAACCTTGATTAGAAGGCCTCCTCGCGCGATGCGCAATTTGGACAGAAAAAAAATTATTCGTTTGCACATTTGTTTAGGACTGGTGGCGCCAAAACAGGCACCACGCGTGGTGGCCACTTTGCGCGACGTGCAGTTTGGATGTGATCATAATTACCCGGCCTTGTTGCTGTCCCTGACCCTTACCCGTTTCTACTCGGGTTTTATTTTTTGTTTCAGTCTCCATCTCTCTTCTTTCCAGTCCCACTGCCAGTCCTAGTCCTCTGCAACGGTCCATCGATCTAGTTCCCTTCCCCACGTCCCCCCCCACAAAAACAGTCCTTTTTCCAAACACTTGATCCCCTCCCGGTCCCACTTTTCTGTTAGTTTCCCCTTCCGATCATCTTGTTCCGACTCCCCATCCCGCTACCCAACGCCAGTTCGTTGTCCAGGTCCCTGTCTCTCGTCTCGGCCGCTTAACATTGCCCTGGACTGGTGCCTTGTTCTGGTTCTGGCTCTGTTCTGGTCCAGGACCCGTCTTTTGGTCTCTGCCTTCCTCTGTCTCTGGCGATCTCTGCCTTCCTCTGTCTGGCGAATCTCTGCCTAGATAGGTGTTTAGTTGTACGTTTAGCGACAGATTTTAAAACGTCTTCAAAATCTCAAAAGCGGAAGACGCCTCAAACTCAGCACGGCCGGATGAATTGCCACTTTGGCTATGAACAAAAAGAGCTGGTATGCATCGCGATCGGTAAAAAAAAACACGCAAAACGCGATGCGCAGAACTTTTAGACGCCTTCGGTTGAGTCAACCGCAAAAAGAACACGGCCAATAATTTTCCCAGACGTGTACAGATTTGACCTGGAAACCCTGTGATAGTATTTTAACTGCATGCTCCCAATGACGTCGCCTCAATTTCCAAATGAACTCGAACAAAACGAATGCGTCGACTTCGCGCAAAATCACGACATCCGCTGGTTTATTGGATGGGTCACAGTCGAAAACGTTACGTAAGCTATGATTATTTTGTTACAGCATTGGGACGATAAAAACATGGCTTCCCGTCAGTACTAATTTTCTTGCCCAAACCTTATATGCAAACGCCATCGCAGTGTAAATGCAAACAACGCGAAAACCGAAAATGCTCTTTTTGGGCGCTTGTTACGGTTACCTCATTCGGCGGTACGAGGTAACCGTACCGCCGAATGAGGTACCAGTTTCAGGTCCGCCCTGCGGAATGACTTGCGGTCGTTACATTGTGGCATGAGACCATGGAGTCCCCAAGTCGTTACTATCAACGGCTTACACCTCGCTCGCAGATTTCTGCGTAACGCCGAAGTATGGGGGGTACGACCCCGACCACTTCCACATCGTGCGTCCGAGAGCGTCGTGGAAGAAGTGTGTTGCGCGTGACGAGCTTTCACGACTGGTATCCCGTTTTAAGGTCTCAGGCCAACGGGCGACCTGCCAGGTCGGGTTAAAGGTAAAAAATCACAGAACTGGTGCTTTTCGAGTCTAGGAACAAATGAATGCCAAAGAATGATAAAGCAAAACGGATATCACGGTGTTCGTCAATTAACCCGCGCACGACCGTCGGTCCGTCCCGAACATCGGCGACTGGGAGGGGCAGTTGACGGCCCCCCTCTAACTCACGAACGGTTGGTCGCACGATTAAAATAAGCATACCGTTGGAAAGCCTGTGACGAGTAGAGCTCGAAACTGGTCTCATTTTTAGTTTTAGATAATATGTAAGCCAATTTACGCCCTATATATGTTTTCTCATAGCCGACTGCATGAGACCGAGAAATGGCCTGAATCTCAAGGGCTGTGACTAATAACGCATAGATAAAGGCACCAGCGCACAAGTAAATGTCCGCGGATGCCGATACACGTCTGATTTCCTCAGATTTGTTCAAAATATACCCCGAAACGTTGAGTTAAAGACACCTTAATTCTCCCGTCAGCCGTCAGTGTGCGCCGTTGCCGTATGCTGTACTAATTTTAGCGTTACTTTATTTTTGCGAAAAAAGACAATCTATGTAAATTCCAATGATCTTTGTGGTTCATGTGATGGTTTCTCATGCTTGAATTTTGGAAAAATTCATTAGTTGCCAATCTACAAAGTTGGCGGAGCTTTATTCCCGAGAGCCTGTTTATTTCCAAAATATGCTACTTTTTCAAACTTTTTGAGGTTCCTGGCATTAATTACGTCTGTGCAAGCCAGTTCTGCCATTTTCTACCCATTCTGAATAATTCATCGTCAATTTTGACGGTGGTACATTTTGGCTCACTACAGTTATTCGTGACCTGACCTCAGGTCAATGGCTGGAAGTCACTGATACTTTTCCCAATGACGATAACTAGATGTCTACCTCACTCCACACTAAAAATGTTACGGAATATTCCGTCAGTTTCCGAAAAAAACGGCCATATTTTCCTAAAAATGGACTTGACCTTAGGTCAATGACCCGGAAAATTCCGAAAAATCTGAAATAGCAGATTTGTTGCCTCTATCACGACCACTAATCCCTGAAAGTATTATTGAGATATCTTGTTTTCCGAAAAAGTTAGAGGGCGTTAAACTTTTTTTGACATATGTTTGTTTGACCTGACCTAGGTCAGGCACCTGACGTGACCTGAGGTCAAAATTTTGACACGAGGCGTAAAATTGATGCCGCAAAACGTACACAAAGTTTCGTGACTCTGTGTTTGTTGGTTCTCTCGCAATCCCAGAAAAACCTCAGGGGGGGCAGTCAACTGCCCCCCCCCAGTCGGGGACGGGTTAATTATGAGTCCATATGTATCCCACATGATTGCATCTCGCCAAAAGATTCCAATAAACGTCATGCTTGGTCAATCCTTGTCCCGCGTGGTCGTCGGCTTTACTGCGTTCTCGAAACTGCAGAAATATTTGTTTTAGATAACAGCAAATTCTGTAGTAAAATGTAGCATCTGAAACAATTAGCGTGATTGTAAAATGGCGTCTAAAGGTAATGTTAGGTCATCCAGGGTGACATTAGGCTATCCAAGGTTATTTTAATCCTATCCCCGGAGGACTAGACGGTATAGCCGATTCCCGGCAAGGGGGGGGGGCATGGGCTCCCCTCCGAGATCTCGAGAACTATATATCCGATTTCATATCAACAAATGGCAATCGATTTGCCACGATGTAAAATAGATTCTTATAGCAAAAATCGAGATTTTGAAAGAGGCGGATTCAGGGGGAAAAAGGTCAAACCAGGGGATATTTTTGGACTTGTTCTAATTCTGTTGTTTATCGACCAATTTTGATGAAATTTTGCATGAATCGAGAGATAATGGATGGCACTTTTACCATTGGTCCATACATTTGAAACTCTGAAAAATTCGTGGGCGTTCACATGGTTTTGAAAATAGGAGGGTAAGCTTTCTTTAACTGAATCAAGAAAAAGGTTAAGAACACTTTTTTAGCTTCTGCTACTTCTTTATCCTGTAAAGTACAAATCGTATTACATTGTTTGCATAATGTTAGCATAGGCGGTGTCAGGGACATGAAAAAAGAGAAACTGTGATGGTCACACGTTCATCAAGTCAGCTTGCGATCTTTGACTTTAAACGACCTCCAGTGACCTTAGAGTCACATGAAGTGATCTTGAATGCATTTCATATCGTTTGAAAACGTTCCCAATTATTTAAATTCGCACTATTTCTAAAATTCCATTTTACGGCTGTTGTGATATAGAGTCCGCGCACTGACGTTTTAGGCCACAGCTCAGTGAAGCGACCTGATATCAACCTGAAACTTGGGACAGGAGTAGAGCACGATTCTATGTCATATATGTTCTGTGTTTGGCATTTGGGAAAATAGCGCCAAAATTATTACCTCAAAACCAAATTTTGACTTTGACCTTGACCTGAATTTGTGAAATGACCTCAGGTTAACAAAATTATATTTTCATGTTTTCCTAACTATTTAGCAATGCACCCATAAAAAGGTTTAAGTTCTATCTAAAACAGGCTATTTTTGGCAGCCATTTTTCTTTTACCCTCAACAGGGCCAAAAATGGCCTCAGGTGCCTCTCAAAAACGTTGCCTGGCTCCGCTCCTGAGCAAAATAGAACTACGAAATTTTGATATAGTTGGTAGAAAGAAAAAGTAGGAGAGGTGACCAAGTTTCGTAAGCCTACGTCAAAACCGTGCAATTAGAAAGAAAAACCCGAGTGGGGCGGATCAGCCCCTATGCCGAGAATAGAGTTAGGCCAGCGACCTAAAATGACCTCGGGTTATAGAAAAATCGTTCCAGGTATGTCGTGGCATTCTAGGCTCATCACCCGCGGTCGGCGCCGCTCTGCCCGTCGCACTAAAAGTGAGGCCTTCACTGTACCCTACCTTCTTTTCAAGAAATATGAGATGAATTGCACCAAATTTATGTTGCTCAATTCCGCACAGCTCAAGCAATCCGAAGGTACAGATCGTTTTGCAATACCTGTTTTTAATCGCATTTCCAGATGTGAAAAGCAGCTTGCTTCCCGCCGTAGCCCCATGACTTGAGTTTGCACCCATGATAATCGCGGCAGTGAGCAATAACCTACCATATATTTCCACAGTCTTGCAGAACGCACAGTCTGAAGTCAGTTGATATATATATACACATATTGACTTTGTGCATTCAAGCCGTCCTACAGTGAAACAAAAATGAGATTGTTGTTAATCTGCCACGTTGGCGTGTGAAAATGGCTGGTATGGTTCCCGTTATGACGACATAGCCCATTACCAGACATCGTAGAGAAAAAGTTTTGCACCATAAGATGTGGAAATGACGCCCCAGAGCGCGTACCAAGTTTCAGGTGGATCAGATAAACCGATAGGAACTTATTTCCGGAAAACCTCAGAGGGGTTGTCCGCCTCACCATCGCCCCCTCCCCTACATGGGCAAGGGTTAATTTATTCGTAGCCTTTTTTGAAAACACTGAAAAACGGTGCTTTTCCCTGTTTTCCTGGCTAGCACGCAGCACCAGCCTGTTCCCGCGCGCCCGTTTGCGCGGTGTGAGTCTTCAGTGGATTCCCCGGCGAACGCACCTGGTTTGGTCTCGGTGTGACCCGTGGTTTGTCAGAGCAGGCGCCCGGAAGGAGACTGTGTGGACGGCTGGCAAGCGCCTCGAGCTTCCTTGAACAACGGTCGAAATCATGACCCGCATCGATTGTCATGGTGCTGCGTAGCCGGAGCAACAGCGGCGCAGGTAATTAGTGATGGGTGTCATCGTAACAGCAAAAGAATGGGCTGGCCGTCGGTATCGATTTCGTGTCAGCAATCGGCGCCTTCGATATCACAGTGCAAACGGAAACCATCCCAAATCGGCAGATGTTCCCACTTTGAGCGCATGCCGTGGCCACCCCCTCAGGCGGACGGCGTTGGTCGCACGGCACGATTTGCAGTCGATGCCTTGCTGCGTGAGGCGGTGTGATCGCCAGTTTCGTGTCGCCGCCTAGTTTCTGAGAACAGCACCCTTTTTTCTACGCCCTGCAAAACGGGTGTTTGAGGTGTTTGCGCGCGAGGCACGCGCCACGCGCCAGTCTGCACGCGCCGTTTGTCTCATGATGCGATTCCCTGGCCGATTCTCCGTCGAATGCATCCGGTTTTGTCTCGGCAGGACTCGGCGCCGCCGAGATGGAGGGGGAGAGGATGGACCGACTCGGCCACGCAACACATTTATAGTGTTTCCGTCAATCACGTGCTAACATTATCGGAGAAGTTTCCGTGTGCCACGCGTCACCATGGGGTCGTACGGAACACCAAACTGAACAACATTTAATTATGCACACAGAATTGTTCACGTGACTGAAATTCGGTCATGTGCAATGAAGCATCTCGGTGCTCCAGCTCGTCAAAAGCGGCGGGCAATAACGCTCGCACGGACATCCTGTTTTTAATAAAACTGTGCAGGCAGCCTGACAGATGAAAGCATGCATGCTCTGACTCGAAAAGATTTTAAAGCGTTCGCAGCATGTGCTGTGACCGAAATCGTATCCCGACTGCGGGAGTGGTGGGAATTAAAGCTTCTGTTTCCCCGCACGCCAGGAATGAATTTTCTTAGATTCCGTGATGTTTCAGCGCTTCATCGTCAAGGACTGGCGAGAGAAATACCTTAACCCGCGCACGACCGTCGGTCCGTTTCGAACATGGGCGACTGGGGGAAGGCAGTTGGCTTCCCCCCCTCTAAGTCACGAACGGTTGGTCGCACGATAAAAATAAGCATACCGTTGGAAAGCATGTGACGAGAAAAGCTCGAAACTGGTCTCATTTTTAGTTTTAGATAATATGTAAGCCATTTACGCCCTATATATGTTTTCTCATAGCCGACTGCATGAGACCGAGAAATAGCCTGAATCTCAAGGGCTGTGACTAATAACGCATAGGTAAAGGCACCAGCGCACAAGTAAAGGTCCGCGGATGCCGATACACGTCTAATTTCCCCAGATTTGTTCAATATATACGCCGAAACGTCGAGTTAAAGACACGGCAGTTCTCCCGCCAGCTGTCGGTGTGCGCCGCTGCCGTATGCGGTACCAAATTGACGGGAACTAATTTTAGCGTTTCTTTATTTTCGCGAAAAAAGACGATCTATGTATATTTTATTGCTCTTAGAGGTTCTTGTGATGGTTTTCATGCTTAAATTTTGGAAAAATTCATTAGTTACCAATCTACAAAATTGGCGGAGCTTTATTCGCGAGAGCCTGTTTATTTCCAAAATATGCAATTTTTCAAACTTTTTGAGGTTTCTGGTATTACTCACGTCTGTGCAAGCTAAGTCTGCCATTTTCTACCCATTTTGAGTAATTCATCGATGATTTTGACGGTGGTACATTTTGGCTCACTGCAGTTATTCGTGACCTGACTTCAGGTCAATGGCTGGAAGTTGATACTTTGCCCAATGACGGTTACTAGATGTCTGCTTGACTCCACACTAAAAATGTTGTGAAATATTCCGTCAGTTTCCGAAAAAACGACGACATGTGTTAAAAATGGGTTTGACCTTAGGTCAATGGCCCGGAAGATTCCGAAAAATCCGAGATAGCAGATTTGTTGCACCTGTCACGTTCACTAATCCCTGAAAGTATTGTTGAGATATCTTGTTTTGCGAAAAAGTTACAGCGCGCTAAACTTTTTTGGAGATAGGTCTGTTTGACCTGACTTAGGTCAAGCACCTGATTTGACCTGAGGTCAAAATTTTGACACGAGATGTAAAATTGACGACGCGAAAGGTACACAAAGTTTCGCGACTCTGTGTTAGGTCGTTCTCTCGCAGTCTCAGAAAAACCTCAGGGGGGACAGTCAACTGCCCCCCCCAGTCGGGGACGGGTTAAAATCACAATGAGCGTCCATATACAGAATGCTTTTAGACATAGAACTAACACAGCTGTTAGCTTGGATTGTTGGTTGATTTGACTTGCGAAATACAATGCGTTTTAGACATAGAACTAACACAGCTGCTAGCTTGGATTGTCGGCTGATCTGACTTGCGAAATATAGTGCGTTGTTTAATGCTGATATTCTCGATGATGACGACCTGTTATCAGCTGCGACACTTTAAACTTCGCGTAATGATCATACTGCTGATTGACAGAAAGCAAGTTTTGTGTATTTGGTAAACTCACGTCATTTGAGAGGCTAATAAGAAGAGAACTAATGATTAGCGGCGGTGTTCTTATCCTTGCAAATGAATTTCCACATCAAGCTCTACGAACATCGTAGCATTTTGTTTCATCTAATATGCACTTCGACCAGGCATACCGCGTGCATTTCCACCATTTTAGGAAATGCACGCGGTATGTATTTGAAAAAAGCGAACATTGTCCATGCAAACATCCGTCGCAATACACCAACGACACTGAACCCTGACCGGAAACGTTCATTTTCGTCAAAAGTCATTTTCGGCATTTACTTCTTGGTCGACGTTGTCAGCATTTTCCGCACATCCGCTGTCATGGCCTTGCTTTTGTCAAAGCCTGACCTATTTTTCCACGTCTAAACACATAATGAATTTAAATAAAAAGCACTTACCATCGACCGGTAATGCATTGTTTTTTTTTAGTATTAGTAAGGTGTTTTCTGCGTAAACGGCTGTTAATGAAGCGAGGAGCAAAAAAATCTGTGGCTAGTTGCGTGGTTTTCCACTAAGTTTCTCTCCGGAAGCGATGCTGCCAGCTCGGCTGGCAGTGCCGGCAGTAAAAGTAATCTATTAGTAGCCTCTTCACAACGTCATTGAAAATGCTGCCATTAATGTCAATGACTAAATCATTTAATTTTACACATATTCCAAATTAGACGTCGCATCATTCAGGACATGTTTCTAAATGTTTGATCGCAAAATATCACATCAGCCAGGCGATTCGTTCAATATATGTTTGAGAAAATGACTGTGGCTACAGTTTCTGGACATGGAATGCGCGAATGAAAAAAAATACGGAATGATATACAAAGAAGACGTACAGAAAATCCACATTAACATTTGTGTTCCTATGTGTTTTTGCAACCGTTTTATCATGCTACCAAGCTACCACCCTTCCACGTACTCCACAACCCAAACAGCTCTGGAATCCTTCGAGCACTTTACGGCGCCTAGAAACAGCCGGGATGCATCTATGATCGCTGCATTGTAAGTGCAGTCTAAACATCTTCAACACAGGACAAGGATCGGACTTAAAACTGCAGACTTCTTTAGAATACATCTCCTCGCGTGTCCGGACCGCCTAACTGCTGCTGCGCATGACGAAAGAAAATCATTCAATCGTGACACGTTCATCCATAAATCTCTAACATGTGTGTAAATACTAAACACCGATGTGGGAATCATGATCAACGCATTGCCACCTAAACCAAAATGATGGGGCGGGGCATTGTCAGCGTTAAAAAATGTGTTGAAGGCGGGAACAACGACAAGCATGGTTTGGTGTAGGATAAATGTGTGGATGATAGTCATTAATTCGTCTGCCAGAGAACATACGTGGCCCAAGCCCAACTAGAAAAAAAAACAAATTGGAAGGGTTTACTACTTTGATGTCATCAGTGTTGTAGGCTAGTTTTATTCGGTTCCTCCAGTAACGAAAACGTACAGTCCACTCTCATGCAATCATGGCTGGAAATTCCCGAAAACTATTGGGGGTTTACATAGGACTTCTATGCAGGCAGGCAGTCAGGCATTTCTTTCCAGTCATTGTCATAGGCGTGATGATAAAATTCCAGAGTACTGTGGGTCGGCGTTCGGACCCCATCCCCTCCAGATCGCCAGCCATGCCTGCAGTAAATGAGCCTGAATCTGGAGAAAAGTACAGAAGGAGAATGCTCAGAATGCAGAGAATCTAAAAATAAACTGGCTGAACTGCGATGACGTCCAGTAAACCTCAGAATGCGAACTGCGGGCCCTGACCTGTCGGGAGTGTTGGGGTTGGGAGAGTCTGGTTTCCTGCTCCCCAGTCCCGGTGGAACTCTGGCTACGGGTCCTGGTGCGAGTCCCAGAAAATGCATCAGCCAACATGGCTGCTGCAAGTCCGACGTCCATTGTGCGTGTCCCTTTTAAGCAAAACTTCACGGGCAACGTATTTTCTTGGCGCCACATCCATGCAAGGTATACGCTGCAGTGGTATCGGCATTTCAAGCGGCATCTGGGCATGGAAACTGCCCCGAAATAGTAGTTTTAGAGAATACTGCTTTAAAGGTCAGACGTTAACATGTACGTACGAGTCAAATAGACATGGTAAACTGAAGATCGGCATGGATAGAAGGCAAACCAAGACGTTGCTAAATTACAAGAAGCCTTATGTTATTCCGTTCAGTAAAGTCAAAAGCGATCTTTACAGGCTACCGGGCTTTGGGCATGATTACGGAAATAGGCAACCTTCTTTATACCGCGGGAAACTTGGGGTTTATATATATATATACATATATATACATATATGTATAAAAATATATCCGAATTTTTCTCGATATGAAAAAAATACTGCATATTTCCACTATTATTCAGTTTTCCTACATTACTTGGCATTCGCTTTTTTGTTGGAAAACATGGGCATTTCCACCTCCACCCTAATTCCGGAAGCCCCTAAATCAGAGCTTCTGCTACGATCTAATCAAAACACGAGCCTCTCTCTCTTTGCATTAAGCGTCGGCCTCCGGTCGGCAGCTGAGCCCCCGCCGTTGGCGGATCGCTCTCGTGCTGGCTGCCGAGAACCGTCGCTGGCGACCCGGAAAGGTGTCCTCCGGGCCGCCTCGGCCGCCCGTGCCCTAGGGGCACAACTGGCGGCGCCGGACTGGACCGAACTGGAGAGACATCGCCGGCACCAGGCGCCAGCCGGCGCCGCCGGGCCTGGCTCGCAGTCGGCGGTCTTTGCGGCTGCGTTTCCAGGACTTGCGGTTCTGATCGGTCCGAAACCCGTAGTCAAGCCGGAAATGTGCGGAATCGAGGATTCGTGAGGCTTGTCACATCTTTTTGTGGTGTGTTATTAACCATCTAAAGCCAGGTTACAGCGGAAAACACACACCAGCTCTGAAAGTGAGGAAGTGGCAAAACCTGCAAATGAAGCGATGCGTCTGGTGTGATATCCTGTGTTCCAGTTTCACGCATTTCCATGACTCTCAGCACCACGCATAAAGAAACCTTCAGCCTTATGGCAGAAGTGCCTGAAAACGAGCGTAGCATCGATTATCACGTGAAGGATGAGCAGGATGAGCAATAAGACCAATCTGGGACCGGCATATCTTGCTGCTCATCACGTTCGTCCATGGACTGGGAAGTACAGCTGAAGAGTCGGCTCGACTTTCGGCTCCGGTGAAATGGCATGGGCTTCAGGCTGGCACCGAGACTTTCCATTGCTCCCTGGAGGCAGCTGCTAGGTGAGGAGGCAGCGCTAAATAATCATCATATCGAAAGCGAAGATCAGCAACCACGAACATTATGAAAAGCAAACTTTAGCCTAAACGACAGCACGTTACGGGGCGGTAAAACGCTCCGAGCTAAAGGAGAACTGGAGGAAAAAGAGAGTGCGCGAGCAAAGGCACTTACAACTGGCAAGGAAGAACACTCTCTTCGGGTGTACAGGGAACTAGAAGAAACAACGAAGACGTAGTGTAGGTTAAGAAATGTCAACGTCGGCAAAGACCGTTCACATCCACAAGACGGTGATATCAATAAGCTGTTGCATTCTCACATCAAACCATTCCTGGTCGTGCAGAGTTCAACTCTGTGCATATGCAGGTGCCAGCGCCATGCCGCAGCACATCTGCAGGTCGGTCGCTGCCCCAGCCGGAAATTACGTGAATTCCATCCAATCCAACCCCGAGGCAGCCGCTGTGGCTAGTCTGATTAGGTGTCTGGCTTTGTCCTGCGCCCCACGCCGCTTGGTCAGCGCCTGCAACACCGCAGCCGACACGGTCCTGCTGGGTCAGCTGGGTCAGCAGACTCATCTGGGTCAGCGCCTGCGGCACGGTCCTGCGACCCACGCCCGCGGGACAGCGTCCGCGGCACCGCGGCCGGCGCGGTTCTGCGACCTGCGCCGCCGGGTCAGCCCCGACCCGGCCGCGGGGCCCATTTCCCAACGCCGCGGGCCACAATGGCGCGGCATCGCCGGCCAATTGGTCGTAAACGACGGCATTGTGAGCGGCGCGGGCCGGTCCGGCGGCTGTCATCGCAGGCCCTGGGTCACCCGAGAACAGATGGTGAAATTATGGTAATGCCCGGCGCCGAGCCCGGCGACGCTCGGCCGCCGACGGCTAAAAAACAACAGACGATCGGGAGAGAGGTGCCGAGTGATTCCGGCCAGACGTCCGGAGAAAGGTGGCACGCGCCGCGCGGCCGGCAAGAGTTGGAACGGCGCGATCGGGCCGACCTGCCGGCGTGTTTCAGGTCCTGGAAGCGCGGGCAATGTGCGGCCTTCCTCCGCACTCGCTCGGCGCGCCGGCGCTGACTCAGCGTGACTAGAAAGTGTGACTTTATGAGGTGTTACGCGATTTCGTCTCGAGGGCTGAGGGCCGGTTGAGCCGGGCTAGCAACCTGGCACCGAATACCTCATTCGGCCCCGATCAGCAGGCGTCTCCGTTGATCAGGCCAATGTCACAAATCTCCTCTCTCGAGAAATTTCCGTGGTCAGAAAATGGAGCCCGGGGTTTATGCAAGGAAAATGAGGTGCTAATATTAAAAAAAAAATCGGGAAGGCCTGCCGTATGCCACCCTATTTTTGTATCCGTCGAGTGGATATCTTTATCTTGCATATCCCAAGGGAGACCATACGGTGGGTCTGGGACCCAGTGTCGAAACAGGAACGTTTGAACTAGTTGGTGGTAAAACGGCCGTAAGCACTCAATGCATGTCTGTGAAAACTTGAATGATTAACTAATGCACAGCAATTGATAAATGGCACGAACGTTTCCTAAGTTTTTAGATAGCATTTGAGCACAAATGCCAAACAAGATGCATTTTTTTAGTTCATCTGGGTATCCCTTCGCGTAATCGAAATGTTCCAATTTTAGTGTTGCTATCTCGACATTTCGTCGTTACGGATAGCAAATTGCACCTTTTCGTTTCTTATGATATTGCAGTTGATGATGATATTTGCAATTATCTGCCGTCCCCAGCTTTTTCCTCCACGATAGGTGTGTCGACTAGGAATGCGCAAACACTTTACAACAAGCTATTTCATTACTGACTTCTTAAATATCCGCTGTACCCATCACAGGATAAGGCATTTTCACGTGAAACGCCCTCCACCCGTCCCAGCCTGTACAGTAGCACGCTTTCCACTTGCCTAGAATAACACGGCTTTCAGGAACTGGCTTTCAGAAGCGAGTGCACACTGATATAACTGAAGAAAGCTTCGACCGCGCATAGAAATCCTGTCCAAAATCAGCAGCGATCGCAATCACCGTGGAAATCGTCGCAGTTTTGTCACATCCGAAGTGTGAACTTTGAGACGGCTCGCAGCATCGGTAGCTGTGGCCCATTCTGGGCTGTCATAATCAGGGACCGGGGATGGTCATGCTCAATTCATGACCGAACTGAAGACCGGGATAGGCCAGTTGGTCAGACGCGATCAGTGCCGTTAATCGTCCTAAGCACTGGATGGCTCTAGAACTTTTCGTTGTATTTTGACGGCTAGAAACGTCATACAGAGTGCCTTTCTGTGAACGGACAGCGCATCGGACTAGATTCACTTTGTTTTACACCGGACAGAGTACAGTCCAAAATCCACTGAATATCTTTCCCGCCTGGTGTAATATCACAGAACAAAACAATTGAGCGTGGATTCATTCTGAATCCTCCATTGTACTCAAACGTCCTCTTTTCCAATAATGCTCTAGGGTGTCATCAAATACACCGGGCAAACAGCTCCATGGGACATCCGACCCGGTTGCTAGTTCATGCCTCAATGCGTGGCGAGCACCCCTTCGGCACTGGCTGTCGTTCTGCTCTGTTAAGAGACAACGTCTCGTAAAGCGTCACCCCGGCTCGAATGCGTCACGCGCCACCCCCTCTTCGCGGCCGTATTTCTCCGAAACAGTCACGTGCGGAACTGTCGATACCATTGCGGTGAGCCCGAGCACCAATTAAGAGGAAAATCACCGGTCCCAGCGCGGAAGTAATAGATTCGGGGCGCGGCAAGCGTAACCGGAGGAGAAAACAAAATACCGATGCACGTGATCTTGACCCAAAAATCCGAAAACAGGCCAACCACGCCGCGCTATGCGAGCGGGCGTGATGTGTCACCGCGCTTGTGGGAAATGAGCAACAGACGGTGCGTCGCGCCCGATAAATCGACTCGGCCCGGCTAATCGTTCGTCGACAAGGGCACGTTAGGGACGAACGACGCCCGTTCTTTCCTGTTACCCTTTGTTTTTTGTTGACAGAAAGCGAAAGAAGCATAAACCCGTGATGTTCAATTTGCTGGAAACAAACGATAAAGAACGCTAAGTGTCGTTTGCCGGGCTGTGGGGAAAGGCGATTATTCCATCTCTTTTGGAATGTATTGCCCCTTAAAATGTTCCGGCCAAATGAGTTATTTTTCATTACCAAGCTCGGTATGGCCGAAACCGATATGGGCTCTCGTCGCCCACGCGGGTCCAAATGGCTCCACAAACACGATTCACAGCACGAACGGCTTGGGCGTGTCGTCAAAAGGAGAAAGTGTGTGTCTGTAACGACCGCTTGCTACGAGGGAGGCAGACCGCGGGATAGTCCATCAAGGCCAGAAGAGATGAACCCCCTAATTTGATTGGCTCGCGCATCGCCGTGTGCGGTGGCTGCTGATTATTTTGTTGTTTTACGACTCCTGTAAAGCGGGTTTTAAACATTGGTTCGGCCAGTTCGGGCAAAATACCTACTGTTAAACTAGTGGCTGGGAGTGTTCGACCAGCGGCATTTATGCTAGTCGGCAGGCTTCTCCCTCGCATAGGGGAGACGTGTGACGGTTCTCCGTTTTTGTTCTTGGAGTTGATTTGCCTCCGAATGATCTAGGTCGTACACTTTACGGTTTACATCCTACTGAGCACTGCTCTTCAAACCGAATGGTCCGAATCTTTGAAGAAGATGTTTGAATCATGGTCAAATACGACTGTGTCAGTGTGTTTTCTCTTCTGGAAGCCAGTTTCTGAAAGCCGTGTTATTCTGAGGAAATAAAACGCGTACTACTGTACAGACTGAGTTGGTTGGAGGGCATTTCACGTGAAAATGCCTTACACTGTGATGGGTATAGCGAATATTTGAGAAGCCAATAATGAAATAGCTTGTTGCAAAGTGCTTGTGCCTTCCCAGTCGACGCACCTATCGTGGAACAAAAAAAAAAACGGAGACGGCAGATAGCAAGTAGCATGTAAGCACAAGAAAAGAAAAGGCGGCGATTTGCCATTTGGCAACGACAAAATGTCGAGATCGCAACACAGAACAGAGACAGCAGAGCAGCTTACCCCTGTACAGGTATAGCGAAATCTCCATGTATGTAGTAGTAGGCGCCCCCAACACTTTCTGGGGGCGACCGGATTCTTCCAAATACCCCATCGTCCCATCCTTGGTTCTCCAACGTCTATGCACGTGCCAAAGCAAGCCTCGGCACGTGTTTACCCTCGGTCCAGAGCGCACCGTTCCTGCCGTACCCAGTCAGGGGTGCTGGGTGCCTGTTGTGTATACAGTCCCCTGTCCAGAGCCCACGCAGGGGAGCTGCCGCCGTTTACACAACATTGCCAACTCACACATGGTATCCAGCCTGTTTACAAACACGCAGGACACTTAATGTTTTCCGACGCGTTTCTGTGTGTTAGTGTCTGCTCGGTGACATTTAAGACAACTGGGCTCCATTTCGCTTTCGGGGCGCAGGGAGAAGTAAGATTATAAATCATATTCCATTCAGTAGGAATGGACAATACACAGGACGGGAATGGCGGTTATAAAATTTATGAGCCGCCGACAAATAGCTGTCATTCAAATACCAGTCATTAATCACCTACTTCTGCGACCGAATAGAACCGACCAGCAAACGCAGCAAAACCGTGTTCCTTTCATTCTGGGCCAAAACATATCGACGAAGACAGCGTGGGTTGACGGACCACGAACCGAAATGAGTAAAACCTGACCGGCAGCCCTGGCCGGTCAGGAAGCCGGGAGGGCCGCCGGTCGCTCCGGGCTGCCGCAGCTCTCGCCGGCCCCCGAAGCGTCGCCGCGCTCGCCGCGTTCCGCCGCAGGACCTGCTCCCTCGGCCGGCGGCGGCGGCCTGGGAATCGGCCGACCGCGCTAGCTGCGCCCATAACTCACCTGGCTGGCCGCGTGTGACAGCACCCCCTCTCTCCGCGTCGGCGGCGGCGCGCCGGTCGGCGGCACGCGTCCGACCACCGGCGGCGACTGCGACGCCCGCGCTCGTCACCGGCTCGCGCTCGACTGGGGCGCCGGCGGCCGGCCGCTCGGCCGACCTCCCTCGCCCGGGGCCGTCCGCCGCCGCCGGCGGGCCGCCGATGATCGCGCCGCCCCGGGCGGCTGCGGAGGAGCGGAGGTGACGATGGGCGGTGGGTGGCTCGCCCGCGCCGCGTTCTGAGGGAGACGCGTTCTGGGTGAGAATGTGGGCTCTCTGGAGCGCTTGGTCGTCAGATGTGAGAAAACAATGCCGGGGAACTGTGCGGCGTTAAAGCGGAGCGGCGTAACAAGTTTTCTTTCGGCGTCATTTACTGGTTTGGGGACATTTAAAAGCCTTAGACGGACTCGCCAGGCTATGGTGTGGGAGAAATTTAACGACGAGTGAAATGAATGGAAAACGTCTAATGAGTAAATATGTCAAAGGCTTTGTCCGTTTCATCATCTGTGTTGTAGGGTTGTGAAATCGATGTGTGGTCCACGACTCTCTGTTCCAAGAGCGCAACTTGAAGGATGCGCTTCTCCCTTGGTTTGGAGCGCATATTCGAGTTGTTTTCATATTACAGTGCATGCATCTGCAGGCTACTAGGGCACTAGGGCAGGGGTATTATCAAGAGTCCGTTACAATGAAAAATGGGGAATTCCGGACACTTTCAGCTGGCCATATGTATGGGGCTAGTGATGCATGGTGATACATCTAACCCGATGCTATATGGTCGGCATATGATTAGGTTCATATTGATGAGGGTGATCATATGGACAACGATTTTACATTTTGAATAATCTAGGGCTGAAAAACCGATCGACGTCAAACATGATATGAACAGGCATCACCAGGTGCTGTACTAGAAAACTCAGGACTAGAACGGGTGTCCTAATTTCTGTGGTATCTGTCAGTATCGGGCCGCTGCTCGGCTTTGTCTGAATGGTAAGTGTACATGTGGAGACGAGCACGCAAACGTCATTGCGTTGGTTGAGTAGTTAAGTCGTTTCGGTTTGATCGTAGTCGTTTAGTTTAGTCAACACCTGGCATGTCGTGGAATCGTTTTTCAGTCAGTGGAAAAACGAGACCGTTTCCGAAGAAACATCTTCAACGTCCAGGGGGCTCGGAGCAAAACGATGCCCAAAAGTTAATCTGCCCGAACGTTTATCACAAAAAAAACAATCGGACAGACAGGAATCCGAATTCTCTCCTCCGAATCTGCAAGCAAAAATATTTGGCATCCATGAGCGTCTTGTTTTAAAGTAAGACATGCACCAAAGATCGCCAAAGATTACTGTTCAAGTCGTCTGGAGCCTGCGACGACGGCGCTCAGGTCCGGCCGAAGGACAGGGCTTCCCCGGCCGTCACAGCAGCTGTCGGCGCGGCGACGCAGCGCGCAGCAGAGGCCTCTGGCGTCCGCAGCCTGCCGGCCAGCCCGGCACAGGCTCGGCCAGATGTTGGCCGCTCCAGTCGGCCGGGTCGCCGCCTGCTAAGCCGTCTTCGTCACCTCCCGGCCCGGCAGACACCTCCATTACGGGGAGCCGATTGTTGTGCCCATTACGAAACGGCGCCGCGCGCGTGGCAGGAAGCGGCTGCGACAAAAAGATCCCGTGAATCCTTCCGAAGCCAATCCATTATGCCACATAAAGACCGAATCGCTTCCTCAATTAGTCCTATTTGCGGCCTCCTCCGAGCATCACACAGCCGCGTGAGAAATTGTTTAATAGAACGTAAATTAACGTTCTCAGAATCACAATTAACTTTCACGGAAGGATACGGCGCAGCTTTCCCGACTCCGAGGACAATTTTCAGTCGGGTGCCCTCCGTGATGACGACATTAGGCGTCGGCTTGCCGTGCCATATTCACGGGAAGCAGCACGGAAATCATTCGAGGGCCTGCTCTGTGGCAGCGTCGAAGTGTGACGTAGCGGCGGCCATACACGTCTCAGGTACGGGGCGCACGTGTTATTTTCCATTTTTTTCGCATGGGTTTATACAAAATGATCGAGTTTTACAGCGCTCAAGGGCTTCTTTCTACTTCTTTTTGCACCGTTTTGAGCCAGATGAGATAATTTCTTGAATCGGGGTCCGTTGCTCCCATTACATTATTGCTTTTGTATAGTTTGCCCCTTTTCTTAAGTTTCCACACGCATCGGAGGACCTTATGCTCCCGTTGGCCTCCTCCTTCATTGGGTTTGCGCCTCGCAAACGAAACTGTTGACTGACCACTGTTCTGACACCCACGTCCGAAAGATGTGACAGTCGGTTGGACAGGCCGCCACGCGTGACTGATGACATCTGATGAGCTGGCCGTCAGTCTGGGAGGGCACGTGTCTGTTGGATGTGACAGGTGGGCGGGACAGGCTGACACAGCTAACAGAAAACCTGGGCGGGCCAGATTTCGTATCTCGCTTTTAGCCAGACGTCACACAGCTAATCGCCGAGGAAGGTGCGATATACACGAATGTGCTCACGCTACAAACAAGTGTCTGGTCACGGCGTTCGAGATTATCTTTTTTTTGTCGGTTTAAGTGACTGGGAAAGTGGAAGCAGTTACGTGTACCTCATTAAATAAATACGAACAGATAAAGGGACGGAACAGAAGCGACCATGCAAAGCACTAACTGAAAGACATTGTTTATTTTCCTCAGATATAAACAGTCAGGCTTGAAATGCTTGGACTCCCCTCAACGATACAGCTTTTAAAAATCACATTTTGACTTATCTTGGTAGGCCAGGAAGGCGTTTGTCCCTTCTTCTGAATAAGCTTTGTTCACATCTCGAACGTTAAGGTTTTGAAAACTGAAGTTAAAACGATGAACTGATCCAAGTAGCCGCCTGCACCGTTCTACAACAGAACTGCAATAACCGTTGGTTCTGATTTGAATTTGCGCGCTTTACATTCGTATTTTCCAAAATTACTTGTTTAAAAGCATTCAAATCCAGCGACCAAGGCCTACCAAAACACGTCTGAATATTCGGACTTTAAGGCATTTTACTCAGAGAAGCTCGAGCATGGCACAAAAACTGGCTCTGCATAAGATAGCGCGTAACCCGGGGAGCAGGTTCCCTCGTCACTTCGGACGGGCGGACAGCTGTCAGCTCGGAGTCGGACGGACGGTCCTGTTGTCACCTCCCACGGACATGCGTACGCAGGGACGGACAGCTGTTGCCACCTCGGAGAGGCGGCCGGTCGTCTGGTCACTTCGGCCGGATGGACGGACTGGCGGATAGGCCGACATCTCATCACTTCTGACGGGCGGTTGGCTCTGTCTTCACGTCATACATCGGATCAGACGTCATTTCGTTCCCCTCGTCGGGTCGGAGTTTTGTTTTCACCAGGGTGGCCAAGTATCGTTGCCTGGAATGACAGTGACGCAGAGTTCGCTGGTATTAAAGCAAAAGTTAGATTGAAGTACCTCATGGTTGTCTTGGTTTTCAAAGTCAGAATGTCATGAAGGTAGAGAATTCCGCAGGGAGTCAATAATTTCGAAACTTTTGTACGTCAGTCTGACCGGCTGACCACAAGGTCATTGCCTGGAGGGAAAGGTACGTTAAATTCATTATTGTTTAAGCAAAGGTTACTTTCGGCAAGCTCCTACATATCTGGTTTACAAACGAAAAGGAAAACAATTTCGAAACGGCTTTGACGGCTCTCTCGTCACCTCAGACGACTTGCGAGGGAGGCCGGTACCTCGAATAACCTGAGCGGACGGCCGGCACCCCGGACGACCTGGCAGGGCGGCCGTGCGCTGCGCCGCTCTGTGTGTGCGTCACGCCCGCGTGTCGCCGGCGCCGGCTGACCGGGGGTCGTGTCGCCGCCGACTCTGATCGATGGTGCGGTGAAGTAAGGCCGTCGGACCGCCCGCGTCGAGCCGAGCCTGACCCGGCCGCGCCGCTCAGGCCGTCTGGGAACGGCCGACCCACGCCGGACGCGGGCGAGCCGCCGACCCGGGCGCCGGCGAGCCAGCACGAGCCGCGGACGGTGGGAAACCCCGCGAAGAAAGCTGGAGATGTAGTGAGTCTGGTCGCAGGTGAGAGGCCTCGTGCTTTGAGGGGATGTCTGCTGGCAACGCAGGGGAAAGAAAAACGAGAATGTGAATTAATGAAGTCCGAAGAACGATAACATAGATGAATTCAAAGAATCTCGAATATTTCTATTTCTTTTTTATAATTATTGTAAGTATAAAAGAAAGGAAAAAGAAAAGGTGAAGAGGGCTGAAACTGCAAGACAGATCGGCAAACGGTCTTTGTACTTGCATTCGTATTTATCTCGAACCCATCCGCACATTAAATAGCACCGGGAACTGAAGCGACTGTAGCGGCATTAACTGATAGCCACCAACTGTCCAGAATGAAATGGGTCTGTCTGTTGGCGAACTTAAACAAAAACGTCACTCGCTTAACGTAACACGGAGTCGGGAAACGAGAATAATCATACTCTTTTCCATACCTGCCTAGTGGAGGAACACTCATATAAAGGTCGCTTTCCGAATGTGGCCGCCTGCTCGTTTTTTTTTGTATGCTGCGGTTCGAATTGTCTACATCGACAATGAGCCCTTGACTTGCTTTCATGTGCTTAGGATGCTTGTACGTGTTTCACACTCGTATTGCTCCTTAAGTGAGCGCACCTTTAAGCAGAGCTGCACAAAAACCAGTGAATCTAGGTAAATTATCCCAAAAGGGGAAAGTTCTACTGATAACCTTAGTTTCAGGAATGGGAGCGAAAGTAGGCTTGTCCTCGTCGGTGGTAATTCAGGGGCGCAGCTTCACCGTCGTTTTAATTCATATTGTCTATTATTAATACGCTCCTGCTGCCTGCGTAAGTGAATTGTCATACATGTGGTGCTCTTCCTCATTTGAATGTCAAAGGTAGCAAGGATTCATAATTCGCATACCAGAGAACAAAGCGCCTTCAAGTGTGTGAATATTAAACATAACGTCCTCTGGCTGCTGTTTGACTCGGATGGCTGCACTGCTGAAGAATTCGGGCAATCCGTGCCCTCTCCAGGGCCACGGGATGATGTTCCGTGGATCCTGAGTACCCGTAGGAGGGCAGCGAAGGACCAGGAAGGAGGAGGGAGGGTGGGGGAACGGCCCGTTCCATGCCCGTGGTGCGCAGTCTTGCCGCCCCGTCCTTGGCACCTGCGCGTCCCCACAAAAGTGCAACTGCCGCCTTACAATGAGAGGCGTCGTACGACGCCTCTCATTGTAAGGCGGCCTGAGGTCGACTTGTATTACAACGTTGTAATACAAGTCGACCTCAGTGGATGCGCTTTCCAGGCACTCCTGTGCTAAACAGCTGGACTGCATGTCTAGACTGAACGGATACCCACTACCCATGTGGCCCAAGGAAATCCTGAGTTGAAAAAAAAAACGCCACCGCTGTCGCAATGGGCGCTTGCTTTATTTTACGATGAGGCCAGGCAAAAGTCGCAAAACACTGCGACACTAAGTCTTGCATGTGTGGAAATATGGCGACATGTTGCTGCTAATTAACCATGTGCCCGTGCCCATAGCGTTAGGGTGCATTCCCGTAGGGGGCGCGGCTTATTTCCTCCCACCCACCCCCCGCCCCCATGATGTCCAGAACAACTCGTCCGGTTTCAGCACAACAAACGACAATCGATTTGCCGTGACGTAAAGCAAGTTTTTTATAAAAACAAGTTTCGAAAAGCTTGAAAGTGATGGATACGGAGGCAAAACGATAAGAAATGGGGGCATTTTCGACTTGCTGTAAATGCACTGTTTTGGACCGATTTCGTTGCAACTGGGATGAATCGAGAGCCAATCAATGGGATGTTTCAAATCGGCCCATACTTTGGGATTTTTAGGAACTCCGTGGGATCTCACAAGGCTTAAGAAATGGGAGCAATATTTTTTTTAACTGGATTAACATAAAAGCTGAAAATGCTTTTTTAAGTTTCCACTAGTCATGTTATGCATAAGAAGTACAAATCGTACTACACTGTTTAAACAATGTTGCACAGACGTTGCCAGGAACACGAAAAATGGGGAACTGCCACGGTCGGATGTTCATCATGTCAGCTTACGACACCTTACCTTAAATGACCCCAGCTGACCCCAGATTCGCATGGAGTGGCCTTGAGTTTACTTTATTGTGTTCGAAAATGTTTTCAGTCATAAGAATCCACTATATTTCTAAAACTCCTTTTTATGGCCGTCTTGATACAGGGTACGCGAGGACATTCTACGTCACAGCTCCGTGACCCGACCTGATAACGACCTGAAACCTCAAGCGCAAGTAGAAGGCACTAAACTAAGTCATATATCTTCTGAAATTTGTATTTTTAGAATTATTGCCACCAGCATCCACATAACACCAAATTTTGACTTTTGGACTCGACCTGACCTCGTGAATTAACCACAGATCAACGAAATATCTTTGTGTCCTTTCCCCGTTTAGTTACCTATACATTCGTATCAAATTTCAAATTTTATCTTAAAAGCTGTTTTTGTAAGCCATCTCTCTGTTACATTCCCCTCCCAAAAACTTGGCCTGCCTCCGCCCTTGAGCAAAAAAAGTTATGAAAATTTAGCATAATGCATGTAGGAATCATTAGGCAAGGCCACCAAGTTTCGTGGAGCTGCTTCGAAAACCCTGAAAATGGCGAGTAGATACCGAAGGGGCTTCTGAAACCTCTCCCCATAGACGCGCATGGATAGGGCTGAAACATCCGTGGAGTACAACGCGACGCCCTGTGTGACGTCTGCGACTAAACAAGATCTCAGGTGACTTGGATGATCTCAGGTGATCTTAGGTGCGCCTGGTCGCGAATCATCTGGTCAAAACCACTGAAAGGTCGTTGCTTACAAAAAGGTCCTGTGTTTCCAACGCTGTCTCTGTTTGTGTTCAGGGTCTTTGTTAAACGCGTCGTTGGGTAGTGGCGTTTTGTCATTTACGAGGTTCTCTGACCAGAAGATATGTGGTAATCCAAGAGCAGTACGAACATTTTAAGATCCGAAACCATGTTGTTGATACGAGTCAGGGAGTAACTGTCAAGTTCACGTTTTTCATGTGGAAGATCCACATACCTGCAAGTTTCCAATGAAAAGCACAAAATAGATATCGAGATACCACGTAAAGGTTCTTAGGTCACACGATACTAATTTGGCAGTACGAGACACAAATCCACCAGCGGGCTCACGTGTCTTCTCTTCTTTTCTTCCTTCCACTCTTCTCGAAAGACCAGCAGATTTTCGTGTTCCACCGGCGGCCAAGTCCTGCCGCTGGCGGGTAGTCGGCGGCGCCACTGGTCGGCGTAACCGGCCGGGTTATGCTAGCCCGGTGTATCGCGTCCTCCGCCCCACCGCGCCCCGCGCTGATTTATAGTGATCGCGGACCGCTTCCCACACCTGAACGTAATTAAAGCTGGGTCATTTAACTTTTTTCATTAGCGGCGGCCCATGCTTCCAGCCTACAGGGTCATTAAGCGGCCATAAAGTAATTATTGCCAAAAGCACACACACGTTCACAAACAAGAAAACGAATGTGGTGCTCGGATGCTGAGAATAATCTCGGTGTTTGTTTGCGCTGCTTCGAATGTAATTCACTACGTTGAATTGTTTTTAGATGATGAATGATTTGTGATGGATTCGGTCGCGGCCGCGAACTGGACTGTGGGTTCCAATGACTTAAAACCTTAAGAGCCACGAGCTGAGGGGAAACTGGAATCACATCCTATTGTCGCACGTGACGTCGCCCGAAGCAGACGGAATCCGAGTCCACAAAAGACGCCGCAAATTGAAGGAGTGAGATACTTTAACAGCCGACGGACGTCATGATGATTGTATGATGATTTTCGGTTGCCAATACACCCCTGCTTTCTACCGAGACTTCTCAAACGCTTTTTTCTCTGAGATTTATTTTTTATTTTTTGCTTAAAAAAACACTTAAAGTATTAAAAAAATCACTGAGCAAACGCTGGGTTGCAAGTAAGTGTAGCCAAATACGAATACTGGATGCTGAATACAAATAGCTCAAAACCGCTGGGTGCTGCCTCTTTATTCATACTGTATATTGATTTCAATCCACCAATCTTTGCCGTTATTTCGGGAATCTTCAGAATATTTCGAGACTCCCTAGTTTTTTTATCCTACTGTTCTGAATTAAAAAGTGCCTGCCTAGTTTTTCATCTTACTGTTCCGAATTAAAAAGTGCCTGAAATCGTAAACGGTCAATTTGTTTTTTTTAGAACGTATCATACTGTTAATTTTGGTATTTTCGGAGACGGAAGTGGAGAAAGCAGCCTAAAAAATGCCACGAAAGTCCAACGAAGCAATACGCAGAGGAATTTAACGAAGCAGTATGAAGAGAATAACAGCAAAATGTTACTCATTTCGGCAGAACAGCCTATCCCAGACTTTGTCAGATCCAGGGTTTTGTGTGCACCGGAATTAACTGCTTTGTCTGTTTCGCCATTTCCGAAAATTGTCAGGTATGTAAACAAATGTTTGTTTCATAAACAAAATATATAAATTTCTGTCCAAAAGGGGGGCCGAAGGATATGCCGGTTTTCCAAGGGAAGGGTATCCATGGCTCGAATTTACACATATGTAGTCAAACAGAGATTAAGAAATATATGCAGGTGGGCGCTCGAACGAAGCAATCCATAGTTCTGCGTTCACCTTAACCACGTCATCTGGTGGATGTCTCGTCAAGCTCAGTAATAATAGATGGCGTTGGTAGCGACGCCCAAACCTCGCTGAGAACCGCCCACCTCATGTCACGCTCGTGAATGTTCTCATGGTCACAGTGTACGGCAGGTGAGGGTTCGATGACGCATGGGGAACGCTCCATTCTGGAGCAATTGGCACATGTGACCTAATAACCTGCTGAATTAGCCTGAAAATCGGTTAGAAGATGTCCGCTGAGTGACGAAGTTGAAAAAACTGACAGTTTTGGTGCAACCACCAGAAATTCCGTTTCGTCAAATTCCATCAGGGAGCTTTGTGATCCTCATTTCCACATGGATCCTGCGTCTTTACATTGGTGAAGAAACATGCAAGAATCCCACCGTCAGACATTGCATTTCGTTTTGTTTATGTTGAACTCATTATTCGATGCCCTCGACACTTCCCTCATTCCTGAAACCATTTTGTAGGACGTGTGCGCTCTGTACCATACCTCGTCTACCACTGCGTGCGTTTATGAAGGCCACCAAGAAATCATCCGATGCACGGCGGGGAACACCCGGAAAGCACATGGGGCGGCCATAAACGTGTTGATCCCATAACCTTCCGTGCAACGCCACCTGTCGCTGCCGCAGCACACTGCGCAGAATCTAGGGTTGACCGATCGCGAAATTGCCGATGGTCACGGCCGCGCACGCCGTTTAAGCGCGAGCGCGACGTTAGCACGCGCCCTGCGGTACGCACAGCACTCGAGCGTGGCAGCGCGGCCGTGATTGGCGGACGGCGCCGGAGCGGGTGGATGACCGGAACCGTCTGCTGGCGGCGCGCGCTCCACCGTTCCACCGGGCGGCGGCGGCCAATCGGCGCCGGCGGCGGCCGCTCTACCGGCGCCGGTGGCGGCGGCGCGGCGCGCGCTCGGCTGTGACAGATGGGTGGGGGCCGCGGCGCCTGACAGTGGCGAAGCGCGGAGAGCTGCCGCGCGGCGCGGCGCCCGGAGCTGGCGAGCGGCGAGCCTGCCGGCCGCGCCGCCGAGCTGGTGAAGTGCTGTGGCGCCGCCGGACGCTGGAGCGAGGCGGTCATGTTCGGCGGGATGGGGATGAGGAGCAGGTAGGTCTGACGTCGGAGGCGGGATTCAGTCAGCGTAGCTGTCGCTACTGCCGGAACTGGTGGTCCGCGTGTTTGTCCATGTCAGCGGGGACATTTCTGTCCATCAACAGGAAGGCATTTAAGTTTGCGGTCACATTGGCGGATCACAGTTTTGTCGAGGGAGGGACCGAAGGGTGTGTGCGTCCATGTTCGGCAGGTGCGCAGCAACCGGGCAGGAACCAGTGGATATCCTGCACTTCTGACTTTTGGGTGGGAAATGCCCGCAAAGCATTTCTGCATTTGCTTTGCTTAGGTTCGAGCGCGCCTTTGTCGGCCTTCCCGCGCAACCGCCACTTGGCAAATAGTCGTGGAATGGCCCTTGCCAAGAAAGGATTCTCTTCGAAAGAACGGGAATTTTTGCTTTATCGTTCTTGCTCTTTCCGAACTGACAAATACCGGAAAGTGCGAAGCAATCGAAAATTCATTGCAGGCTTACAAAGCTGTGCACACCAAGCACGCGTCATTTGCTTGTCATATATTTAGGGTATTTGAGTTCACAATGACCATTCAGGTAGGACCACGAAGGCGATGCTATCCCAAGAGGTGCCCACAGCATGGACAGGAGTGGTCTGACCCCGTGCAGTGTAGATCGGTGCCATCCTCCTGAGTCTGGCTTGTGCGTTGTATTGTTTGAGTATGGGTACGTTGCCACGTTCACGAGTGTGGGTTCCTGTGAGCTGCCAAATCATTGAAGAGAACATCCGCGCTTCGCTGGGAGTGGAGGTTATCTTGATCTCTCATCATGCTCTATGCAACCTTCAATTACATTTCGCCCGCAGTTGCCAATCTAATCATGTCACACGTTGACCACCGGATCAAAATCGTGACTGAGGTTCCATTTTACCCGCGTGGAAATCGGACAATAAGACCTTCTAGTCCTAGTCTTCTAGTTCTGATTCGTCTCTTCCCGGTGGCGGTCGTGCACCCTGTTTTCGTCCGGTCCTTGGCCACGCTTCCGGTGAGCGTGGACAGACGGCATCGGAAGATCTGCGGCCATCGCCCGTGGACGGCGTCTAGCTTGACTGCGTCGCTGTGGTCACTCCCTCGGCGTCCCATTCGCCTCGGCCGGTAATCCCGGACGAAGAAGGCTCCTCCAGCCGCGGCTGATGGCGGCAGCGCCGGGGCGTGGGAACGCACCCACACCGGACGGGTAACGGAGCCGGCCGCGCCGCGGAACGGCGGCGGCCTGAGAGCTCGGCGGCTGCCGGACGGCCGCCGCCGAGCCGAGCGAGCGCCGACCCCGCAGGTGGACAGCCCGTCTCCGTCCGGCTCGCTGGCTGCGTGCGACTCGACGGCGCGCTGTCTCTGCGCGACTCGCCCGTGACTCTGATGACTGACCGCCGCGTCGGCCGGCGGAGACCGTGACGGCCGCGGGCCGTGACGCCGCCGTCGTGACGGGAATGACCGGGCCGGCCGGACCGCCGTGGCCGCCGGAGGTCCAGCCGTCTGGGTCGCCGGTCCGCCGGTCGGAGGGCGGGGCCGCGCCGGCGGACGCTGGGAGGGACGACAGTGCTCCGAAGATGCAGGACGGAGTAGGACCCATTCACGGACACGGCCTTACAGATGAGTCGGATCCAGTCTGACAGGAATCGTCTGGGGGCCTGGCCGAAACGTGGCTGAAGGCCCTGGGAGAGCTCCTAGGAGAACTTGCTTCATCTGTTTGTCGGGCCGGCCAGACTGCGAGGAAGAGCCGAGGAATTGCGAGACTCGACTTCTCTTTCGAGGAGCGTTGCCCGTCGTGTAGACCTCCTGAACACGATCCCGCGACACCGCAGTTACCGGTGAGAGTTCCGTTAGCCATCTGTGCGGTGTGGTGATTAGAACCGTCCTCCAACTGTTCACAATGGCGAACTGATACTCGCTTATGTATGAGTCCGCTATTGTTTGCCGGGAGGGACTGCATTCCGGAGCGTTTTTGTCTTATTCTGCCAGGCTTTTTGGGTCAGCTCCATGCGATACTCATACCTGATAATGCTTCTTACAACTTCAGCATCGTCATTGTGCTCCTGGCGCATTCTCGCATTTCGTTCCGCGGCGCTTCGAATCCACTTAACAGCGCTGGAAATCCTGTCGAAACGCACGTGGACCAGCGATGGCCAGCGCACTGGCACTGGCCCCAGACGCCATCTCTCCGCGGTGAAGAAGCGTTGTTCCGGTTCGGCTCCAGCGGCTGCTGCTGGGGTGGAGGTACCGGCTTGAAGCCGCAGCGGCCGGCCGGAAATGTCCGGGACTGGGCGGGACGGGACGTCCCGGGACTGCGGGGCTGGGGAGACACGCCCCACGGGAGCTGGCATTCAGGCGCTCATTCATTCCTCGTTTCCGCCGCTGCCCTCCTGCGGCTGGGGCTTCGTGCGGATCGGCTGTGTGTCGCGTGCTGGCGTCCGGCTGCTGCTCCCCTGCGTGGTGCTTGTTTGGGAGGAAGCAGTGGCGGAGTATAGTAGTACGAGCTATTCTTTTTTCTTTATAGTCAGTCACGTGCCAAGTAAATGATTAGTTCGCTTACGGTGCTGACTTTTTGTCGTGGGATTAAGTTATTGCGCATTTCAGAGTCCCATTGGTTTTTCCCTGAATCCAATGGCTCTCAGTCCGATTCAAAGAAAATTTTTCAGCTACTTGTCAAACTAACAGGATATGAAGCATGTCAAACGGAGTGGCCACAGCGCAACGCTGGTGGTGCAGTGTGCACGCACCGTGATCAGTTTTGGCATGGAGTGGAGCTAGGATGGCACTCAAGGATCGCAATCTTGGCTATTTCATGGCTTGCCTGGCAGGCCACAAACAGTCCTGGTGTTTCAGGAACTGTGTTCCTGGACTGCCAGCCAATCCGTGAAATAATCAAGATCGTGCTCCTTGAGTGCTAACCCCATTCCATGCCATATAATGCTCCAAAACCCTACAACATGGATCCAAACGGCTTGGTATGGGAACACGGGCCGACCCGTGCCTGCGTGCGTGGTGCTAGCTGCCGACCGCGCGTACAGATTGCACTGGAGACTGCAACGTCAGGAAGGCGACATTCAGCCTCCATGTGAGCGTGGTAAACGCCGATCAAAATGGGCGAAGATTCACGTAAGCTTTCTTTCACAGAGTCCATGAAAAGCATGGAAAATCATGTTTGAAAAATCAAAAACGGCTTTTGAAGACCACCCTTATATATATCCTATATCCCATATACAGAGTTATGCACACATCTCTCATGTTGCAAAGACGTCTAAAGCAAAAGTGCATTTTATTTGACCCACCGGTCATCACACGGTGTTATAAGACATGAACAAATGATGAAGTGTTCGCATAGAATCAAAGGGGAAGCTTTCCACGGGGCGGTAATTACGAAGGAAGGTAAAAGAACTGGCGATATGCGAATTGTTACGCAAACGAAGGTTAAAAATCGCGATTCGCGAATGAGATGGGATGAGCAAAATACGTCGGGGACATCACACGATTTTGCGTAGGAGTATTGTAAAACCAAATAAAGAAGCTTCATTCACACAGCAGCCATGTGCGCCGCCTGGCCGCGCCTCTTGGCTAGGGTCACCTGCCTCAAACCCAGTCACGGGGCCGTGTGTTCCGTGTCGTGTTGGCTCGCTCACACGTGACGGGCCTGACCGGGCGTGACGGAGGGCCGGTCAACCGGTGCCGAACGGGCGCAGATGACCGCCGGCAGTCACACACACACAAAGGGGAGACGGTACTGCACAGAGGTTACAGCCGGCGGCCACACACAGGGGAGACTGTGCTGCACATAGATTGCAGTCGGAGGCCACACAGGGGAGCAGGTATTGTATAGAGATTACGGCCGACGGTCACACACAGGGGAGACTTGTAGTGCATAGTGATTACAGCTGGCGGTCACTCACTGAGGAGACGGTATTACATAGTGATTACAGCCGGCGGTCACACACACACACTGGGGAGACGATAATGAACAGAGATTTCTGCCGGCGGTCACACACACTCACACACACACACACACGGGAGACGGTTCTGTACGGAGATTACAGTCTGGGGATTATATACACACTAAAAATACATTCTGGACTTCCCAATATAATTCGTGCGAACGGCTGGTATGATGGTTAACAGCGACGGCGGAAAGGGGGGGGGGGCAGGAGGGGCGGCCGCCCCCAAAGCTGTCAAGCTGGGGGGGCAAAACTCTGTTTTTGCCCCCCCCCAGAAACTTCGGTCACTACACCAAGCAAAATCGTAAAAAAATCAGCCTTACGCTATTGAAAAAAAAAAAAAAAATCGATGTACGAACCGAAAGAAAACGTACTCCGAACATACAAGAAGGTTTTGTGCTGTGAAGAGAGACCCGTGGTCTGGATAAGCGTTTAGGGGCCCCTGCTGGCTTGCAGCGGAATTCACTGCTTGTTTGAGGAGGGCCCCCTGTAGACCCATAAAGGATCCCTGCCAGCCTCTGAAGGAGCCTCCTTTCGGTCTGGAAAAAGGGCTCAAAATGCCCCTGCCTCCAGAGGTCGACAGGGGCCCTTTACATACAGATAGGGTGCCCTCTACAGACAGGCAGTGACCCTCCCCCCGGCCAACAGGTGCCCCTAAACCATCATTCAGGAGCCCCTGCTTTCATGTCAATATGTCCCTGCCGACCTGTAACAGATACGCCAGGTCGCCAGGAGCGTCTTTACAGGTGAGCATGGGCCCGTTTACACTTCGGCGAGGCACCTTTACAAACCGACAGTAATTTTAACTACATGGGGCCCCACTGATTACGAGGGCAAGGCGCGGATCCAAAGGGAGAGCAACTGGGGTGACCGCCCCCTCCCCCTAAGGACTGAGAAGGGGCCCCTGTCAGACTTAAAAGGAGCCCCGAAGAGGCCCGTATGAGCTTCACGGGGTTTCTTCATGCAGTCAGAGAGGCCTCCTGGAGGGCTACATGACCCCTGAGACACATAGAGGGCCCCTGAAGCTCCCACAGGGCCTCTGAGACCACACCAGGGTCCCAACACGGCAGACTGTTCCCGAGACCGCCAGATGGCTCATAGGGTCCCTGAGACGGCAAAGATGAGGACTGAGTCCCTAGGGGGGCCCTGTGAGTGAAAAGAGGAAAGTTCTTGATGTAGTCAGAGGGCCTCCGGGAGGGTTAATGAGACCCTGACACGGCAAGATGGCCCCCAAGATAGAAAGAAGGGTCCTTGAAACTCTTCGAGGGCCCCTGGGACTGCAAGGGGCCCCAGCACGGCAAAGGGTCCATGAGACCGCTAACATTGCTAGAGAAGCATCTGCGACGGAAAGAACAGTGCCTCTGAGACGGTATTTGAGCTTTATGGAGGCGCTGGGCGGCCAGAAAGTCCCCGAGTGTAATAAGCGGGCTCCTGGCACGGGCAAGATCCCCCTGAGACTGCCAGCGAGGCCCATGAAGCGCCAACAAAACGGCTAGAGTTGTTACGGCTAGAGGGGCCTTAAAGACTGCCAGATGTACCTCATGTAACATAGCAAGACCCCTGATACAGCCATTGGGGCCACCGGGAACGTTCTGAGGGTCTATGACACTGCACAGGGGCCCTGGAATTGCCAAAAGGTCTTTTGTAACTGTCAGAAGGTCCTGAGATGGCAAAAATGTTCCCTCGAGACGATAAGAGGGTATCCAGGACCGCAGGGGGTCCACTGAGACTGCTAGAGAGAGACCTTTGAGACTGGTAACTAGAAGCCTCTAGCAATAGGGGCCACTGAGACGACCAGAGGGTCCCCTAAAACTAGACCTTGACCTTGAGACGTTCAGACTGCTCTTGAAACGGCCAAAGGACTTAGACGATTGCAAGAGACGCCCCTGTCACAGCAGAGAGAGACTTACACAGGACTCTTTTTAGTGCCTGAGGGGCTCCTTAGACGGCAAAAACGTTCCAGGGACGACAGGAAGGAATCTGAGATGGTTTAAGCGTCCCTGAAACTGCCAGCTGGGTCCCTGAAATTATCCGAGGTGCTCCTGAAACTGTCAAAGGAGTGCTTGACGTCCCGCGGGGCACTTGAAACTGTAAAAGGAACCTAAGACCACTAGAGGATCCTGGCACAGCAGACGGCCCGAGACCACCTAAAGTGCCCCTATAACTGCAAAAGGGAACCTAAACTAAGCTGACCTAAACTAAACTAAACTAAACTAAACAAACCTAAACTAAAAAAATTCCAGAAGCTAAGGGATTTGGGTGTGGGGGGGACAGACGGGCTCCTGGACCAAATACAGACACGACATTTCAAATGAGGGGAGGGACGGAGTCTCCTGAAATCTTGCCGTTTTTGTCATATTTCGGGCACTTTGTTCGGAAGCAAAACGCAAAATTTTCTCAAATAAGAAGACGCGTTTGAATTTTTCTGTTATTTCGCATCGTAAAAAGCAGAATTACATCATTTTCCACATCTGAAGGGCAAAAAATGGGGCCCCACGATGACCATTTGCCTCTAACCCTCTCCCCCCGCCTTAGCGAAATCCCAGGGCTCCCATTGGTTTCGAGGGTCCCCTTGATCCGATTTGCCCTCCCCCCTGGGCGGAATCCCGGCTACGCCCGTGGTCCATTATGTCAGAGATTTGGTGCTGACATTGCTACATTATGTGTGTTTGGGGGACAGGCAAAGCTGCTTTGGCAAGTGCTTGAGATAATGATTTCGTTCTCGTGTGACAGTCTGAAAGAGCTTTGTTACCAAGCGTCGAGTTGTAATTTAATGTTGTGGGAGAAAACTGCCTTTCAACCGTTTACAAATGTATTTTATAATAATGTTGAACTCGTGATGTAAACGCAAGCATAATTACAAGCAGAAGTTTGCATCATTCACCATTATGTAGATGGATGCCCAAGGGCAAAGACCTGAAAAATGGCAATGGGTACAGACCTGAATAGAAAAATCCACGCATTTTGGAGAACACAAGTGTACACTTGCGCCAAAACCTGGGAAAAAGGTTTGCTTATTTAAGGAAAAACTGGGAGATAACAAAGATAACGTAATTCAATTATTTTTTCGGGATGGGGGAAGAAGGTAACCCAAATGAGGTCGGCTGTTGATCCGACAGAGCTTGCCCCCCCAGCCGAAAATGCAATCCGCCGTCCCTGATGGTTAATCACAGCAAGCGAACACCAACGCAGCCTAAGCCGCACTCCTCACCACGCAGCAATGCTCAGTACCTGCAGCAGACCTGCAGCGGGCCCGGTCAGACGCCGGCCGCCGGCCGCCGGCCGCCGGTCCGTGTCGGCCCGCTACTGATGACGTCACCGGCCGGGGCCGGGCCGGCCGGGCCGAGACGCGGCATTGCCGGCGGCGTCCGGCCGGTGTCACGGTCGAGCGGCCGCGCCGTCCGGCCAACGGGACCCGGCCGGCGCCGGCCAGATGAGCGGGCCGGAGCCGCGTCAACGGCAACAGCGAGCTGACCGGGCCGGAGCCGTACGTCAACGGCAACAGCGAGCTGACCGGGCCGGAGCCGTGTGAACGGCAACAGCGAGCTGACCGGGCCGGAGCCGTGTGAACGGCAACAGGGAGCTGACCGGGCGACCGAGAGCAGCTTGGCTAACGCCAAAAGGTCGTCTGTGGACTTACGGTTGAGACGTACAAAGAGATTTAATAACCTGTTTAACCCGCGCACGACCGTCGGTCCGTTACGATCATGCGCGACTGGGGGGGGGGGCTGTTGGCAGCCGCCCCCTCTGACTCGCGAATGCTTGGTCGCACAATAAACATAAGCACATCGTTGAAAAGCTTGTGACGAGTAGAGCTCGAAACTTGTCTCATTTTTAGTTTTAGATAATACGTAAGCAATTTACGCCCTATATATGTTTTCTCATAGCCGACTGCATGAGACCGAGAAATGACCTGAATTTCAAGGGCTGTGACTGATAACGCATAAATAAAGGCACCAGCGCACAGGTAAAGGTCCGCAAATGCCGATACACATATTATTTCTTAGATTTGTTAAATATATACACCGAAAATTCGAGTTAAAGACACGGCAATTCTCGCGCCGGCTGTCGGCGTGCGCCGCAGCCGTATGCAGTAACAAATTGACGGGAACTAATTTTAGCGTTACTTTATTTTCGCGAAAAAAGCCTATCCATGTAAACTTTATTGATCTTACTGGTTCTTGTGATGGCTTTTCATGCTTAAATTTTGGCAAAATTCATTAGCTACCAATCTACACAGCTGGCGGAGCTTTATTCGCAAGAGCCTGTTTATTTCCAAAATATGCTATTTTTTAAACTTTTTGAGGTTCCTGGTATTACTTCCGTCTGTGCAAGCTAGTTCTGACATTTTCTACCCATTCTGAGAAATTCATCGCCAGTTTTGACGGTGGTACATTTTGGCTCACTAGTTATTCGTGACCTGACCTCAGGTCAATGGCTGGAAGTCATTGATACTTTGCCCAATGACGGTTAATTAGATGTCTGCTCCACTCCACACTAAAAATATTATGAAATATTCCGTCAATTTCCGAAAAAAAAACGACGACGTATTAAAAATGTGTTTGACCTTAGGTCAATGACCCGGAAAATTGCGAAAAATCTGAGATAGGGGATTTGTTGCATCTATCAGGATCAGTAATCCCTGAACAGTATTATTGTGATGCCTTGTTTTGCGCAAAAGTTACAGGGCGCTAAACTTTTTTGGACATAGGTCTGTTTGACCTGACCTAGATCAGGCACCTAACCTGACCTGGGGTCAAAAATTTGACACAAAATGTAAAAATGATGAAGCAAAAAGTACACTGGGTTTCGTAGCTCTGTGTTTGTTCGTTCTCTCGCGATCCCAGAACAACCTCAGGGGGGAGCTGTGGACAGCCCCCCACGTCGGGGACGGGTTAACATTGTTCTTCACCGTGCCGCGTCAGAGGCGTTATTTTTCTTTTCGGGTCCGAGCGGCTGCTCCGGTCGGCATTGGCGGCGCTCCAGAGGAGATCTCGTTTCATTGTAGGAGTCGGCCTGGTGACCTCTGTGACCTGCTGGGCGTCGTAATTGTATCCGCCGGGAAGAGCGCCCGCTAATGGCCGGCACTTGCGGCGGGCTGATTGTGCAAGGCCCGAAAAATCGCGCTAATCGTCCGAACAAACAGTGGGAGATCAGAGGAGAGTGGCGTAACGCCACGGTGGATGGCCGAGAGTTATTGGTGTAATCGCCGCGATCGGGTGGAAATGTGGGAACGCGGTGCCGTAACGGGCCGGCCGGCGGAGTGCCGTGAAAGCCGCGCGCCGTGAAGGCGGGGTCATTAGGAGATTTGAGAACGAGCCGGACCGTCACGGGGTATCGGTCATGACAGCGCCGAAACGTCCCGCGGAGAGACGCGGGCGCCGGTAACGGAGCCAGGTCTCTGTGACGGACGCCGTCACGCCCCGTGACGGTGTACTTTGTTCCTTGCTAGGTCACTCGGCTGCCTGTATCCAACGCGATGCGTAACAGTTCCTTCGTGCGCCCTCGTTTTGTTTCACAGTCAGCTGACAGAAAATAAAGCGGTCGTGACGTGTGCTGTTTAAAAAGACGGGTGACTTGCAGTGGCTGAATTAATGTAATAATCATGTATACAAAAGCATTTGAGAGAGATGCCAGCGGAAACAATGGGGTATTTACACCAGTTTGGGTGTGCCATCGTTACTAAACATTGTCTTTCATTTCTTTTATTTCTTGTTTAGAAACAGCAGAGAGCCCGACTCTTGGCTTGCTGTACCTGCCCTCCAGTTCAAACGACTCCTTATCGACTCTTTCAGGTTACTCGGTCTCTAACTCGCCTGATTGTCAGCAATGGTCTCTGACCTTGCCCGACCCAGTCCTTGATGTTGTATCTTGTTCCTTTTGCTAGACAGCGCGTGTAATGAGCTAGACGTGGCCGCTTATGACCCTGCGTCCACTCTCAGGTCGGACGGCCCCGATGCCTGGGAGCTGGGGGCACTCGGTCGGCCGCGCCCGGGCCAGTGGCACAGCAGCTCACACCGCAACCTGGGCGCCGCCGCCGCCGACGACGCGCCCAACTGGGCCATCTACCGGCAGAACCTGAACTCGGAGTTCACCGACTCGGCGCTGGGCAGCAGCGACAAGTCGCCGCTGCCGTTCGGCAACTTCCAGCTGCGCGACGGCGGCGCCGGCTCGGCGCTGGCGGCCGCGCGGCGCGCGCCACGCTCCCGGCTCGGCGCCGACATGCAGACCTACCTCAAGTACGGCCTGCCGCGCGCCTTCCCGCCGGCGCGGCCCGACGCCAGCTCCGGCTACGACTCGAGCGAGGACGACTCGCCGGCGGCGCGGCGGCGGCGGCGGCAGCGGCGCGCCGCCTCGCAGCCGGACCTGCGCCGCGAGGGCCGCGCCGGCGGCCGCCTCTTCGGCGACTCGCTGCTGGCCGGCCGGCGCGACCGCGCCAGCAGCGAGGCCGACCTGCTGTCGGCCGAGTCGGCCGGCTCGCCCGAGCTGCGCTCCGAGCTGCGTTCCGAGCTGCTGTCCGAGCTGGCGGGCCAGAGCGTACTGACGCAGCGGCTGGAGCGGCGACGGCCGGCCAGCGAGCGCAGCCGCCGCGGCCGCGCGCTGCCGCCGCCGCCGCGGCCCGGCTTCGCCCGCTCCGGCGCCGGCCGCGAGCCGCCCATGCTGAACGGCCGCCTGTTCCCCAAGGACCAGCCGGTGGACTCGCGCCAGCCGCTGCTGCAGGTGGTGCGGCTCGGCTGCGAGCGGCGCGGCCGCCACGGCTGGCGCCGGCTCCTGGAGGACGTCAGCTTCGAGGCGCGTGGCGGGGACCTGGTCGGCGTGCTGACTACCTCAGGTAAGGCGGAGCAGCATGGCGCGGCGCTGGGGGAACGGCGGAATGCATTGTTGGTGGGACAGTGTGGGATATTGCTGGGGGTGGGCGGCAGATGCGTCATTGACGGAACGGTATGGGATACTGCTGATGGGAGGGCGGGGTACATTACATAGTTAACGGAGCGTGGTGGGACATTGTTGTAGAGTGACGGGACTATGCAGGATATCGCTGGTGGGACAATGTACCTCCAGTAGGAGCCGATTAAACAGAGGAAATGGGACAAGGTTGTTCGTTCACACGGGACAGGGCGGAATGGTGCGAAGAAGACACAAAAATATCCCGATGAAAGAAGTGGGAATAGTCGTGTGTAACTGAACGGGACCCTCTCCATGGGACGGAGCGAGACGCTGCCGCTGAGCCTGCGTATGACGAAAATCCTCAACTGAGACGGGTAAAAGCGGTGACTCAGCGGTTTCCATACGAAGTATGGACTTGCCACTGGCTGTTGGGGTAATGGCGTGATGCTTTCCTTCGGAGTGCTGTCGCAGCTGCGGAACGCAAATGCGCGTCGTCTTGCGTGATTCCTCGATGGCTATCACCCTACGCCGTGTCTGATTGTACTACGGTCTTGCCAGGGTGTTCTTACCCAGCGGACCACAGCTTTTCGCCGTTTGGTCGTTGGCCTGTGATATTCTTCCCTGGGTCGATTCGGCGGGAGCGATCACTGTCGTGTAAAACCAGTCAGACATCTACCTCGACGTTAAGCTGAAGCTGGCAGAGGAGGCGCCACCACCGTGACCTGCCAACATAGCCTGTGAATTTCTGTGGGTTGAGGCTATTAGAGCGGCTGCTGTCGCTTAGTAACAGACTGAGACACCTCAGGGCTCGCTGACACTCGGCCCCCGTCCGAAGCCGCTGTCCGGCGCTGACGGACCTCTCTGACCGCTGACGTTCTCTCTGTCCTGTAACGCTCCTCCATAACCGTTGACGCTCCTCTCTGACCTTTCACTCTCCACTCTGTCCTGTAACTCTCCATTCTGCCCTGTAACTCTCCTCTCTGTCCGCCGACTCTCCTCTCTGATTGCCGACTCTCCTCTCTGACCGCTGATGCTCCTCTCTGACCGCTGATGTTCCTCTCTGACCGCTGATGTTCCTCTTTGTGCTCGCAGATGTTCCTCCCTGTCCGCTGACGCTCCTCTCTGTGCTTGCTGATGCTCCTCTCTGATCGCTGACGTTCCTCTCTGTCCGCCGACTCTCCTGTCTGTCCGCCGACTCCCCTCTCTGTCCGCCGACTGTCCTCTCTGTCCACCGACTCTCCTGTCTGTCCGCCGACTCTCTTCTCTGTCTGCCGACTCTCCTCTTTGTCCGCCGACTCTCCCCTCTGCCTGCCGACTCTCCTCTCTGTCGTCTGACACTCTTCTCTGACCGCTGACGTTCTTGTCTGTTCGTCGACTCTTCTCTCTGTCCGTCGACTCTTCTCTCTGTCCGCCGACTCTCCTCTTTGTCCGCCGACTCTTCTCTCTGTCCGCCGACTCTCCTCCCTGTCCGCCGACTCTCCTCTCTGTCCGCCGACTCTCCTCTCTGTCCGCCGACTCTCCTCTCTGTTCGCCGACTCTCCTCCCTGTCCGCCGACTCTCCTCTCTGTCCGCCGACTCTTCTCTCTGTCCGCCGACTCTCCTCTGTGTCCGCTGACTCTTCTCTCTGACCGCTGACGCTCCTCTGCGTCCGCAGACGCCGAGGGGACGGCGCTGCTCGACGTGCTGGGCGACCACAGCGGCCGCGGCCAGCTGCGGATCAGCGGCGAGCTGCTGATGAACGGCTGCAGCGTGCTGCCGGCGCGGCTGGCCGAACGACTGACGTACGTGCAGCGCGACTGTCGCTTCAGCCCGCTGATGACCGTGCGACAGACGCTGCTGTTCCACGCCTTCC
Source organism: Capitulum mitella (assembly GCA_030062745.1). Lineage (NCBI taxonomy): Eukaryota > Metazoa > Arthropoda > Thecostraca > Pollicipedomorpha > Pollicipedidae > Capitulum > Capitulum mitella. Next base: position 3,554,860 of record CP099848.1, read on the forward strand.
TGCAGGAGCCCGGCCACGTGGCCCGCTGCTTCAACACCAAGAACAAGGTGCGCCGGCTGGCCCGGTCTGGCTCGATCCGCAGCGATGGGAGGCCAGTCAGGCGTGACTGGACGGGGTCCTCCGTGTCAAAACTAAAACAGTTCAAGCCTGTTGGTTATCGGTTGCAATCGGCAAGGACGTAGGATCCGTATAATAATGGGGAGTCCCGGTCGTAATCGTGGTCGTAATCATGATCGTAAGGACTGCTAACATGCTGAAATTAGTGCGGTTTTTGTAAATCATTTGTCGGAAATGAAGGACCGCGCCCCCTGCTATCTCCGCGTACGGTAGAAGGCGTAACACCGCGTGAACACTGTTCCCGGCAGAGGGGAGGGGCTGAATCCGCCCCCCTCAGATTTTTTGCTTGCCAATTCAAGGCTTTTTGACACAACTTTGCGAAACTTAATGACTTTTCCTAGCTATTATTTTGACGTACTGTGACAAAATTTTGAAATTCTTCTTTACACGGGGGCGGAGCCAGGCAACATTTTTGGGAGGCACCTCAGGCAATTTTTGGCGCCATTGAGGATAAACGGAAAATGACTGCCAAAATTAGTCTTTTTAAGATAGAACTTAAAACCTTATATGGATGTGTAGCTAAATAGCTGAGCAACGTGTAAGTACAATTTTGCTCACCTGAGGTCACTTTACAAGGTCAGTTGAAGGTCAAAAGTCAAAATTGGTTTTATGGTAATAATTTCGGCGCTATTTTTTTTTTTGAAATTCCAAACCCGGGAACATATGCGTAGAAGGGTGCCCTCTACGTGTGTAAGAAGTTTGAGCTCAATATCAGGTCGGGTCACGGAGGTATGACCTAAAGTGTCAGTGCGCGTACCCTATATCACAATAGTCGTAAAATGGAATTTTTGGAGCAGAGTGAATTTAAATGATTGAAAACGTTTACAGATAATATTAAATGCACACAAGATCAATTCCAAGTGACTCCAAGGTCACTGGAGGTCATTTAAGGCCAAAAGTCAAGAGCTGATCTTAAGAACATGTGATCCATGACAGTTCCCCTTTTTCATGTCCCTGGCACCGCCTATGCTAACATTATACAAACATTGTAATACGATTTGTACTTTTTTAGCGTAACGTAATTAGCAGAAACCAAAAAAGTACTTTTGCCTTTTTTGTTCATTCAGTTGTTAAAAAACTAATCTTCCTGTTTTTTAAATCCTGTGAACGCCAATGAATTTTCTCAAAATTTCAAATGTATGGACCAATGGCAAAAGTTCCATCCATAGTCTCTCGATTCATGCCAACCTCACCAAAATCAATCTATAAACAACGGAGTTATAAGGAGTCTAAAAATATCCCCAATGTTGCCTTTTTGCCCCCTATATCCACCCTTTTCAAAACTTTGAAAACTTCCTTTTATAAAAATGTAGTTTACGTCATGGCAAATCGATTGCCGTTAATGCGATGAAATTAAACGAGTAGTTCTCAAGATCTCAGGGGGCCCGAATCCGCCCTCCGCCCTGTCGGGAATCGGCCATACCGCTAGCTCTCCGGGAATAGGGTTAATCACGCGTCCTCCAACACCTGCACGTCCCACATCGCCTCCAGCCTGGTCTCCGTCCGCCGCAGATCACGGCCCTGATCGAGGACCTGGGCCTTGGTCAGGTCCGGAACACCAGCGTGCGCGACCTGACCGGCTCGGAGAGGTGCCGGCTGAACCTAGCCTGCCACCTGTGCCTGGAGACGGACCTGGTGCTGCTCGACCAGCCGACGCGCCACATGGACATCTTCGACACGTTCTTCCTGGTGGAGTACCTGCGGCAGTGGGCGGCGCGCGGTCGGATCGTGGTGCTGACGCTGCAGCCGCCCACCTACGAGATCTTCGCCATGCTGACCAGGGTGGTGCTCGTCTCCGGGCAGAGGCCCATCTTCAGCGGCAAGCGGCGCGAGATGCTGCCGTACTTCGCCTACATAGACTACCCGTGTCCCGGCTACAAGAACCCCTCCGACTACTACCGTGAGTAGTGCTGCCTACATAGACTGACCGTGTCCCCTTCACGAGAACCCATCCGGTTACTACCGTGAGTAATGCTGCCTACATCGACTACCCGTGTCCCGGCTACAAGAACCCGTCCGATTACTACCGTGAGTAGTGCTGCCTACATAGACTGACCGTGTCCCCTTCACGAGAACCCGTCCGGTTACTACCGTGAGTAATGCTGCCCACATAGACTACCCGTGTCCCGGCTACAAGAACCTGTCCGATTACTACCGTGAGTAATGCTGCCCACATAGACTGACCGTGTCCCCTTCACGAGAACCCATCCGACTACCACCGTGAGTAATGCTGCCCACATAGACTAGCCGTGTCCCCTCCACAAGAACCCGTCCGGTTACTACCGTGAGTAGTGCTGCCTACGTCGATTACCCATGTTCGGCTACAAGAACCCGTCCGACTACTACCGTGAGTAATGCTGCCTACATCGACTACCCGTGTCCCGGCTACAAGAACCCGTCCGACTACTACCGTGAGTAATGCTGCCTACATCGACTACCCGTGTCCCGGCTACAAGAACCCGCCGATTACTACCGTGACTAATGCTGCCTACATCGACTACCCGTGTCCCAGCTACAAGAACCTGTCCGATTACTACCGTGAGTAGTGCTGCCCACATAGACTGACCGTGTCCCCTTCACGAGAACCCGTCCGGCTACTACCGTGAGTAATGCTGCCTACATCGACTACCCGTGTCCCGGTTACAAGAACCAGTCCGTTTACTACCGTGAGTAGTGCTGCCCACATCGATTACCCGTGTTCCGGTTACAAAAAAAATTGGAACCGTGAATAGTATTGCATTCACGGACTACCCGAGTCAAGGCTGCAGGAGCCGGTTCGGTTATTACCGTTAGTGACGGCAGCCTCTCCGGAGGCCAGGGTATCTTCGATGTATTAGCTGAATGGCTGTGGCGTGAACAAACTGCATCTGGCTTCGGCCTTACCGCCTTTGTGCTGTCTCCTCCACCTCCAGTGAGATTTGATGTGAAAGACTGTGATCCTTTATCCAAGTGTGCACGCACTTGGACGTCTTCTTCACTCAGGCACGTAGCCAGGATTTTCCTCACGGGGGAGGCTAAATGTCAACTTTTGTCGTTTGCCACTGGCACAGGAGCGGATCCAGCGGTTCCGTTTTGGGGGCCAAACTACAATTTCCTGGGTCTAGATGTTAGTTCAGGGGAGTCTTTGACGGGGGGGAGGGTGGAAGACGCTATTGCGTAGGTGATCACTATTACGTATTCCCACGAAATCGCTATATATCTAGTGTAGACCGCTTGGCTCAGGGGGCGGGCGTGGCCTCCATGGCCCCCCACTTGGCTACGCCCTGTCCTCACTGCATTGTCCATTTGTTGTTGGTTACCGTTGTGCCCGTCAGCCCCGCTGTTGAGTTCATCTGGCCCAGCTGTCGGTTTGTCTTGTCCGCTGCTGTGTCCGTTTGGCCCACTGACGTACAAGCTGCTTCACCTTTGTGCCTGTCTGGTCTATCAATGTGTCCGTGTTCCTCATCGCTGCGTTCGTCGGCCTCAGCTGTGTACATCTGGCCCACTGCAATGCTCGTCTGATTCACTGCTGCACACGTGTGGCCCATTGCTTTCCCGTCCGTCCCTCAGACTGAGTCCACTTTTCCCTGCAACCGTCTCCGTCTGCTGCTAATTGCGTCTGTCAGCTCCCAGCTGTTTCTGTCGGTCCCGCCGCTTTTTTCTGTCCGATATGATGTGTCTGCCTGGCGACTTTCTTTGCCGGCTGCCTGTCAGCGTCTGATGTCTGCTGTCCTCTGCCGCAGTGGACCTGACTGTGTCTGGCCTCTGCCGCAGTGGACCTGATTGTGTCTGCCCTCTGCCGCAGTGGACCTGACTGTGTCTGTCCTCTGCTGCAGTGAACCTGACCGTGTCTGTCTTCTGCTGCAGCGGATCTGGCTGTGTCTGCCCCCTGCCACAGTGGACCTGCCCTCTGCCGCAGTGCACCTGACCGTGTCTGTCCTCTGCCGCAGTGGACCTGACCGTGTCCACCCTCTGCCGCAGTGGACCTGACCGTGTCTACCCTCTGCCGCAGTGGACCTGACCGTGTCTGCCCTCTGCCGCAGTGGACCTGACCGTGTCTGCCCTCTGCCGCAGTGGACCTGGTCACGCTGGACGAGCTGTCCCCGGAGGCGCAGCTCGAGTCGTCGCAGCGCGTCGCCGAGCTGGCCGAGGCGTTCCAGCGCCGCTGGGAGGAGCCGGCCGAGCTGGCCGGGCCGGCCGGCCTGCTGCCGCCCCGGGTCCGCCGCGCCGGCGGCTGCCTCCAGCTGGTCGCCCTCACCGTGTGAGAAGGCACAAATGTCACAGGCAACCGCACACGGAGACCTCTGATACACCGGACGCCGTGAGCCGTCTCAGTAACGCAGAAACCGGCGCACCAGCAGCGTTACTCACACGCCGGTGTTTTCGTGACGTTAAATCATATGCCGCTGTAGCGGTCTGTCCACGTTGTAACAATGATTCCTTCAGGTGCACTGCATTCATTCCTTTTGCTAGAGGGTTGAACTACTGCGAACTGAGTATTTCCTTCCTTCCTTTCTCTCTTCCTTCCTTCGCTCCACGCATCGCACATTTTGGCCGATAACATCGGACGGATACGTCATGATTTCTCCTGGCCGGACACCACCCCGTGCTGGAGCCGGGGTCGCGACTGACCACCGACCGCGTCTCTGTCCACCAGTCGCGCCACGGTGTACAAATTCCCGCACAACGCGCTGGGCTGGGCGGCGCGGATGGTGACTGCCTGTCTGGTGTCGCTCTTGGTCGGCACCGTCTTCTACAACATCCGCGGCGAAAACTACGACCAGGTCAGAGACGGAGACGGTTCTCACCGCGCCCCGGCCGGTCGGTCATCTAGGCCATCGAGAGTTCCTGAGGGACCGTTCACCGCGGGCACGACTGGCAATCCGGGAGGGGGGTGGGGAATACGGACCCTGTTGCTAAAGGATTGTAACATTAGGCCTATGGCAGTGATCGGAAAGAAATGTTCCGGAGTCCTTTCAAGGTTTTTATTTTATTTCGTTATAAAACTTAGGCATTTTAGCATTAGGTTTGTGGGAGTGGCTAGAAAGAAACGGTCTGAAATCCCATATGGACCCTCACAATAATTTTCGGAAATCTCCAGCTGTGAACGGGGGAACGGTCACACGCGGGAAGCAGCTGCCACGAAGTTGACGTTCTGGCGTTGTGCAAACGCTTTTTATTCATTGCTCCTGTAGAGGGTCTGAAAACCGCCGCCTGCACCGCAGCACCCGGTGTTTGACAAGCTCATCAGAGCTTTGGCGTTCACAACGCAATCTTTGTCGGGTGTCCGAAACGTTCGAATCAGCCGCGAGACGTTTCCGGTGCCATTCTGCGTTTCGACGGTGCGGGCGAAGGACGACGCGTCGCGTGTACTTGTGAACTCGACGACACTGCTTCATCGGCCCTTTGTAGGGACGTGAGCATCCCCCCAACGTCCGTCTGTTCCGCCAGGAGAACGTGCCTGACCGGGTGGGCTTCCACTACGCTATGATGTCGCTGGCCGTCTGGCCTACCCTGCTGATGACTGTCAGTGACATCTGGCGGGAAAAGGACGTGGTGGCGCGAGACATTGACGACCGGCTCTACTCCCGCACCTGTCACACCATCAGTGAGGTGAGTCGCATCTGTCACGCCGTCGGCAGGGGTGAGTCACACCTGTCTCGTCATTAGCGAAGTGAGTGGGCTGCACCTGTCACACCGAGGTGCGACTCACCTCGGTGAGGTGAGTTGCCCGTGTCTCACCTCAGCGAAGTGAGTTGCCCATGTCACACACACAGTCACACGTCTGTCACGCCATCGACGGATACATCGAACTCATCGCACCGTCATGTCAGTGAGGCGAAGTGAGAGTTCAGGATGGGCTGAACGGATGGAAGCTGTGGAGCGCTTAATCAGCCAATTGCTTCATCGCCCCGATGCCAGACACGTCAACGCCGGACGACCCGTCTAATGCCGTGGCCGAATGAGCAAGATGCATCCGTTTGCAGAACGTCTCCCCGCAGTGACGTCACCGCGGTTCGTTGCGCCGTTTGACGGCTGACTCGCTGTTGTGGTCATTGTCAGTCACCTCTCGTGCCTCGCCGCCACGTGGCGGGCGGCGCATGGCTTGGGTCCAGCCTTTCAGCGAACCAAAGTGCCGGCCGTCGGTCGCAACTCAAGCTTCCTCGAAAGCGTCCAATCTGCCCTCACGGACAACGGCGTGACGTTAGCGATTCGGGTTTAAGGGCACAATAGCGTGGTCATTCGGTGGCCGCGGTAGCTTGATGAGCGCCCTGAGCCGGCGACAGCGGCTGTGACCGATTGCGTCGCTGCGTTCGCAGATTCTGCTCAGTCTGCCGGGCTCGCTGCTCGAGTGCCTGCTCCTGGTCGGCCCGGCGCACAAGCTGGCCGGGACGCAGCCGTCGGACACGGCATCGAGCTTCTACGTGTACGCAGGTGCGTGGCCGTCGACCGACGCGCGACGCCGGACGAAAACGGCGCAGCTAAAAACCGGGAAAAGTGGCTTGTTTTTATGAGTTTAGGCCTTGTCGTTGATCGCCAGGTATTTTCGGTCTTTATTAGGACGTCACTCACTTGCTCCGTCGGAAACGCTAAGCTACCCGTGACTGGCGGAGGGCCGCTTCACAACCGTCTGATCATGACCTTGATAGCCCGCCAGGAGGCAGCTAGGTGACCTGCCACGGGTGTTCATGCGGCCCGCACGTGAACATCCGTCACCGCCCGGCCTCCGTCGCTAACGCCGCTCGCCGTCCGGCCAGGCTATATGCTGGTGTACCTGCAGTGCCTGCGGCTGCTGGCCGTGGCGGCCGCCTACCTGAGCTCGTCGCGCCACCTGTCGGCGGGCTGGCTGTCGGCGGCGCTGCTGCCGCTGCTGCTGGCCGCCGGCTGGGCCGCCCACCCGCAGGACCTCTCGCCGTGGACCGGCTGGCTGCGCTGGGCGTCGGCGCCGGCCTGGATCTACGAGCGGCTCGTCTGGAACGAGCTGGCGCACGTGCGCGGCTTCCGGTGCGGCCGGAACCCCGTGGTGCCGCAGCAGGGCGCCATCGTGGTGCGCGTGGACTGCGGCGTGCTGACCGGCCGCCAGGCGCTGGCCTTCCTGGCCGTGCGCGACGAGCGGACGCCGCTGGTGCCGCTGCTGGTGGCCGGCGTGACCGGGCTGCTGGCGCTGCTGCTGGCGCTGCTGGCCGCCGTGCTGGTCCGCCAGCGGCGCCGGTGGTCCCGCGCCCGCGGCGCCCGTATGCCCTGACACGGAGACCGGCCGCCCGGCGCCGGTCCGGCGAGGCGAGGCCGTCGCCGTGGGAGTGCAGGGCTGCTTCGGAGGCCGTTCGAGGGCGGCGCGGCCGGGCCGCCGGCGCCGCCCGCGCGTGCCGTGTCGTTCGCGGTCGTCGCTGTGACGCCGCCGCTCCGTGAGACACGGCGCAGCGCGCAGACAGTATTAGCCGACTAGCTACGGCGACGGCGACGTCCGTAGATTAGCAGTCATCATGCCAACGTCGTTGCCTCGTGACGCCGAGGAGTGTATTCGTTCACGGTCTACGCAATTTTGTGCTTGTGCGCCATAATGTCATGCGACGCTGCCGGACACCAAATCGACGCAGACGTTAATATATTCAATTTATTTACTTACATAGCCCTATCACTTAAAACGCAGTTAGAATTTTCCTAGAGCCCGGGCGGCGGGGCGGCGCAGTAGCGGCGTCACCGTGCGGGGCCGCCCCTCCGGCCGCTGCGCCCCCCGCCGCCCGGCCGGCGGCGCGGCGGGCGGGCCCGGCGGCCGGCCGGTCGGCCGCGGCCGTCTCAGGAGCCACATTGAGAGAGAGCGCGCGCGGTGACTTTAGACTAGCGGCGCGGCCGCGAGCGGTGCGTGCAGGCGCGCGCGCGCCGGCGGGGGCGGCCGCGGCGGCGGCGGCCGCTCCCCGACGCCGGAATGTCCAAAGATGGGCCGAGTATCACTGGCGGCGCGTCGGAGCCGCCCGGTCCTGGTCGGCCGGCCGGCGCCGCCTAGGGCCGCCGCAGCATCGGCTTGATGTTGCGCGAGATGAGCTCCTCCTCGGCCAGCTGCGAGCGGTAGGCGTTCACCCGCTCCTTGAACCGGGTCAGCGCGTCCATCTTCTCGTCCAGCAGGTCTTCCAGCTGCTGCACGTACGCTGCGGCGGACGGGTGTCGCGGTAAGATCGGCTGGATGGAGGTGGAACAGGTCCGAGGTTTACAACAAGTGGATCACGGTGGTGCCCGTTCCTGCCACGACCCAGGGTCGCGGCGCAAGTGAGCTACCATTGGGTATGCCGGACCATATCCAATCACGTACTCCTGTCGTGATGGCGCCTGAAGTCAAGCGCACGCGCGGCTTCCAACAAAGGCATAAACTGAACCTTTCAACCAACGTGCGGACTGAACATTGCAATAGAAGCCACATCAAGGAGGTCAACTTTTCGTTATATACCGCAAGGAGTCTGCTAAATCAAGGATAACAAATATTTTCCTCCTCCAGGAATGTAATACGGTCGAGTTTGTAAAATTTAAATAACGAACACAACAATCTCGAAGACGACATGATGCTGAGTCTGTGGCAGAACTGCCCATGGACCGCACGTACGTGTCTCGGCGCGCGGGTCATGACAGCAGCATCGCTACATTCGTCCACACCATACACGACTGACTCACCTCTCTGCAACGGTCACATGCGGTCTCCATGTACCACCTAAGAGTACCTTACCCCCGCCTAACCAGGCAATGCACCCTCAATAGATCACCACACCTGACTCACAACGCCCAAATATATTTGCCTCCTTTGCTTTTTGTCTCAAACCGGATCCACCCATACGTCATTACAGGCTCCAGTTACGGCCCTCCAAGAACTCACCATCCACATCGTAACCGACCTCATTGGTCATGTTCAGCAGCGACATGTCCATCTGCTGCCAGCGGGGCGACACCTCGATCACGGCCTTGTGAATCTCCAGCACCTCTTCCTCCATCTCCTGCAGGTGCGACACCGCCTCGTGGAAGTTGTAGAGGTCCGCCGACAGTTCGCCCTCCTGTCGGGGCCAGAGTGGCGCGTCACGGCCAGACGCCGCGTCCAGGGGACGAGCCTCCTGAGACCGTCACGACCGTGACCGGATCGTCAGACCTCCTCATCGCCCCCGCAAAGACGGTACTCTCCTCGGGCCCCGGCCAGCCACAAACATGACGGGACAATGAAGCCTGTAAAGGTCCACAAAACATCCGCTCAACCTCCTCCCGCCCCCCGCAGCCTCCTATTCAGACCCATAATGGCCCTAAACAGACGGCTGTATCCCCTCTCCCACATGTCAACGTCATATTGAGGCTTATAACGGTCCCCGCATAAACGGCCGTACCATGCCCACCCTGCCCCATCTGAACCTCACACTGAGACCTCTGACAGCCCCGCCCAGACGGCCCTCCACCCTCGCCCCGTCCTGTCGGCGCCTCTCACGTTGAGCGAGCGCAGCTGGGCCAGGTCGTCGTCGGGCGACTCCATGCCGCCGATGGGCTCGGCCTGTGGGCGGCTGCTCGGGCGCCGGCCCGCCGTCCGACTTGAGGTCCATCGGGTCCTGGGCGCCCAGCTCCTTGACGCGGTCGGCGTACCGCAGCGTGTTGAGGCTGTGCTCGCACGAGCTCAGGCCCGGGCTGATCATGGCGATCTGGCGGCGGAGCGGCGCGGCGTCACCGCCGGCGGCCGGACACCGCAGGGGAACACGGACACCGGCAGACCCTCCCGCCGGGCACCAGGGGAACACGGACACCTCCAGACCCTCCCGCCGGGCACCAGGGGAACACGGACACCGGCAGACCCTCCCGCCGGGCACCAGGGGAACACGGACACCGGCAGACCCTCCCGCCGGGCACCAGGGGAACACGGACACCGGCAGACCCTCCCGCCGGGCACCAGGGGAACACGGACACCGGCAGACCCTCCTGCCGGGCACCAGGGGAACACGGACACCGGCAGACCCTCCCGCCGGGCACCAGGGGGAACACGGACACCGGCAGACCCTCCCGCCGGGCACCAGGGGAACACGGACACCGGCAGACCCTCCTGCCGGGCGCCAGGGGAACACGGACACCGGCAGACCCTCCCGCCGGGCACCAGGGGAACACGGACACCGGCAGACCCTCCCGCCGGGCACCAGGGGAACACGGACACCGGCAGACCCTCCCGCCGGGCGCCAGGGGAACACGGACACCGGCAGACCCTCCCGCCGGGCACCAGGGGAACACGGACACCGGCAGACCCTCCCGCCGGGCACCAGGGGAACACGGACACCGGCAGACCCTCCCGCCGGGCGCCAGGGGAACACGGACACCGGCAGACCCTCCCGCCGGGCACCAGGGGAACACAGACACCGGCAGACCCTCCCGCCGGGCACCAGGGGAACACGGACACCGGCAGACCCTGCCGCCGGGCACCAGGGGAACACGGACACCGGCAGACCCTCCCGCCGGGCACCAGGGGAACACAGACACCGGCAGACCTTCCCGCCGGGCGCCAGGGGCCTCCGCGGCAGGGCGACAGCGGCCGCAGAGCCGACTGGCACAACGGAGTGCTGTATGCGGACGAGCACTGTGAGTCAATGGGCCGAGATAGTCCTGTGGAACACCAAGGGCCTCTCATGTTACAGGCATCCGCCACCCGGACTTCAGACCCCGAATGAAGCCCTGTCGGACGTCAGGATACATTAATTTTAGTACGCACCACAAAACCCAAGCGCTGTGGGTGACCTCGTCGCTCCAACCAATCAACATCATGAACTGCCACTGACTCTGACCATCGGCTTGACACCATCGGCGTGACGTCATCCGACCCCCTCCCCGGCGTCCCCACGGCCAGTCCGTCTCCAGGCTCCGTCTCAGACAACGCACCGAGAAAGCCGCGCCGAGCGGGCTCCGCGTCCCCGCCCTCCCTCCGAGACGCCGCTCACCAAACGCTGGCCGGGCTGTCCTGCCGAACAGCGCCCGGCGCCCCGCACGCGACACGACCGCGGGCCGCCGCCGCCGCCGCCACTCACCATGCACGTCTTGGACTTCTCGCCGATGAACGAGTCGCGCAGCACCTGGGTCAGCTTGGACGCGCGGAACGGCAGGTGCGCGCCCTTCCTGCCCAGCGCGCGGATGCACTCCTTCAGCGCCAGCAGCGACTTGTTGATCTCGGCGCCCTCCATGCGCGTCATCCGGTCCGAGGACGAGGTGTCGGCGCCGCGCTCGTTGCCGGCCAGGTCGATCAGCGAGAACTTGCCGTAGAGCCGCCAGCGCTCGCGCGGCGCGCCGGCCGTCGCCGTGCGCAGGATGATCTGGAAGACGGCGTGCGAGCGCGACGAGTGGTTGTTGGCCGAGGTGGTGCCGCTGGTGCGGATGGTGTTGCCGTGCTGGATCAGCTTCAGCACGTCCTCCATGCTCTCCACCGGCCGCTCCGTCAGGCCGACCACCTGCACCTGCTGCTTGCCGTCCTCCAGCACGCGCAGCTTGGCCTTGGCGTTCAGCAGGTCGAACACCTGCGGGCGGGGACGACCGGCGGCCAAACGTCAGGGCGCGGCCGGCAAGACATCCGAGTGAAACGTCACGATCAAATACGGGCCGGGCATTTCAGCTTTTCAACAGTGTTACCATGTTCGAGGAGAACTCGAGAAGGGCGAAAAAACATGTTTAGTCCCCTACCCATTCACTGGAAGGCAAAAGCGACGTTCCATTGCTGTGACCCAATTACGTTACATACCACGGTGCTACGCTACTTCAAGAATCATTTCAGGTAACATCACTCCCATTGTTTCTGTCGCATTCTCCAGCCAGCAGTGCTGGTCAGAAATGTCAGAAACCTAGCGATACGGGTAAAGCATGTAGAAAGTTAGGTAGCGCCGCCAAAATCGCGAGACACACGTTATAATGGTATGAACTAGCGGTAATTCAAAACATGGATTATCAGCAAAACAAAAATGGAGCACGATTCTGTGGATGTTGTGGAAACGAAATAAGCTTCCTAGTCTACGTGTTCTAGATTTGAGCTCCATACTAATCGAAATGAAATTCCTATAGCCTTTTCGATGGCTGTTTTGATTTCCGGCACGCATATCGCGACAACAGTTCTCCCTCTAACCTAAAAGTTCATACGGAGTCGCCACGCCATCACTTGCCTTCCCGCTGTAGATCTCAAAGTAGCTGGCCGACGCGGCCAGGCCCTTGTTCTTGTGCGCCGGCGACTTCAGCAACCGGAACACGTCGCGGGCGGCCATGGCGTAGATGCCCTGGTTGGCGTCCTGCTGCTTGCCGTTGAAGGTGCCGCCCATGGTGTGCGTCTTGCCGGAGCCCGTCTGGCCGTAGGCGAAGCAGGTGGCCATGCCGCGGTCGAAGATGGTGTCCACGAGCGGCCGGGCCGAGTACCTGGTAACGACGCAGCGGTCAGAGGCAGCACGCCCAGAGAAACGGTGGCGTGATCGGCACCGAGGCGGACGTCAGACCACGCGCTGCGGCGCAGTGTCAGCACGGAGCGCCTCTGTCGGCTCTGCAACACGATGATCTTGCCTATCCCGCCACAAACACAGATCCCGCAGAATACGCCGATTCGAATAAATATAGCGGCCGAAGTGAAGATCAGCGGGCGTCGCACCGCGGCCGGCAGCCACGCACCCCGACTTATCCGGTCGCCCTGGGCTCACTTGTAGACCAGCGAGTTGTCGCACGTCTCGTCGAAGGCGTAGTCGAAGCGGAAGTGCTGGTTCTCCAGATACTTGGTGAGGTCGACCTTGGTGCGCGGCTCGTGCACGATTGTCTGGTCCCGGCTGGGCATCGTCACCACGTCGATCTCCTTACGTCCCGTCTCTAAAACACAAGCGTTCCTCTCCTGAGCCAGATACAAATCAAAATGGCTGCAATAACGGCAAGCGTATGAAATGGAGCCGAGATGTCCGAAACAAAACCGATGCGCCATGAGGTCCAACGTATGCAATGGAAGTCCGTCGAGACACGGTTTGGAAGGTGACGGAGTTACCGACTAAACTAGGCTGTTCGTCTGAACGATCGAGGTACAGGCAGCGGCCCCTCGCAGGTTCTCGTTCCCGAAACTACGTGAAACAATGGCAGCTACCCCGTATTAACGTCAGAAGTCATCATCATTCCTCTCTAGCAATCAAGGCAAACGAGCCCTCAGATGACCCCGATCATAGGATCCGCCCGTAAATATCCGATCGAAATAGTCTTTATCAGCTCCAGCCTCCAGAACTGTAGTAGGACCACCAAAAACTTATCTCCTTAGCACCCACGACGTCATCCAGTAGTCTCAGCCCTCACACACGTCTCTCTTCAGAGCCCTGAGTCAGACCGCGTCCACAGCCCTCAGCCGCGGTCCACAGTCAGGGTTCCACGGACGCGGCTGCCGGCGGACACTCCGCAGCGACAGCTCGCAGCTCCCAGCTCCCTTTCCCGTCACAGCTTGTATCCCAGCCCGTGGCAACACCTCCCCCCTACAGCCTGTATCCCAGCCAGCGGCCACAAACCCAGCCCGCAGCGCAGCCTGAAGCCGCAGCCTGCATGTCAGCCGACAGCCACAGCCACAGCCCCAGCCCAGCCTTGGCCCGCGGGCCAGCCCAGCCTTGGCCCGGAGCCTGAGCCGGACAGGTAGCCGTCGCCGCGCTCACCCTTCTTGCTGAGCGGCCTCTTGCGCACGCAGACGGTGATCTGGTGGTCCTCCAGCGGATCGCCGTCCTTCAGCGGCCGAAAGTCCAGCCCGCTCTTGTATTCCCTGCAGCGGCCACGGACGGCGTCACACGGCACCGCGCACACGCACACACGTACACAAAGACGCACACCTACTCAAGGTCGCGAGAGGAGGGGAGGGACGCCTAGGATGGTCACTACGGCCGACCGGCCGAGTATGGCCATAGGGACGGGCGAGATTCCACTTCTCGCGCCCCCGAGGCTCTGTCACGGGTCAGCGTGCGCCAATGGAGCATTCAGGTGGTGCGACTGCACTGCGGGAAATTTCGAGATTCAGGATCTCTCGATGTTAACGTCATGCGCGGCGTGTGACAATGAATGGGGCAGAACAGCAGAGCGAAACTGGCCGTGAAAAACGCAGCGTTTCAAAAGCAGGACATGAATCAAAATTGAAGTCTCCTAAACCATTGGTCAGCGCCCAAAACACAAAACTCGAATTCTTCAATGTCATAATACCTAAAAAAAAACACGTCACCACCAGAAACGGTCGACCCCGACCAGCTGACACCCCGGCGGCCGGTTACACAGTGCGCGACCAGACTCCTCACCTGATCATGGACATAAACTCCCAGTTGGGGTTGCCCGGGTCCACGCTCATGAGCCCCTCCCGCTCCTCCCGCTTTTTGTTCTGGTTCTGGCGCCGCTCCTCCCGCTTCTTCTGCAGCTTCTCCACCTCCTTGACCACATTGCTCCGCTTGCGTGCTGAAGACACCGCGCACGGCTCGAAACGTGCTGAAGGCTGCTTCCTACTTAACGGCAACATCACGAGGAAATACTATGAGCGGTGTCACGCTGCCCAGCCCATTCAACATCGTTTTGACCCTTTGGTGGTCCCCCCCCCCGTCGTCCCCTCTGGCCGTCGCCCACCGACTGGATCTCTATTTACAGCAGCCATCTGACGTCCATCGCGTACCGACTGCAACAGGTACAGGACACCCCAGAACATCAAAAGGGGCGTTCCGGACATACGCTGTATCCCCCACATCCGCACACATCTTGGGATATATCAAGACAGCCTCCCGCCCCCTCCCGGGACGTCCCGGGACACCCGCCGCCTCCCGGGACGTCTCGGGACACCCCCGAGCCGGGCCGGGACGGCGGCGGCGGCCCGTACCGCTGACGCCGCCGGCGCCGGTCGCCTTGCTGACGGTGGAGCCGGGCGCGATGTTCTCTGCGTCGCGTCCGCCGCCGCCGCCGGCGAGGTCGGCCCCGCTCTGTGACGTCAGCAGGTGAGGACGCACGTAACTCTGCCGGTCCTTGTTCGCTGCAACGGACGCAGAAGCCGTCAGGCGCCGGCGCCGCGACGGCCACCAGATGGGTCGCCAGCAGCCTCGAAAGCCTCCCCTGGCCGAGTCACAACATAAGCAAAATTTACGCCGCCGAACCAGTTCCGGTGGCAATCATAAAACGAAGACATGCTAACACATGTTACGAATGAGGCAGAAACAAATGCACGAGCATCACATATCCAGAACACGTTTAATCCCCATGGCGTTGTTTAAGGTGGTGGTGGTGGCGGTGATGGTGCTTATTTACAGCTCACCTTTATTGTTCTGAGCGGCCACCACGGGTCGAGAAGTATACTGAAACGCGAGAATCATCATAAATACGATGTGCACCGGTCAAACGAATGAGGATAACGGCTGACACACACGAGACACGTCAAGTCTCAAAACGCCAGCGGCCAACACGTGGAAGACGGCAGCGCGCACGACCTGCGGCACCTCTCCAAACACATCACAGACGTCCAATCTGCGCGGACCCTTCGGAACGTACGTCGGCGCCGGCCGTCAGCGGGAGCAGCGGGCCGGGGGAGCAGCGGGCGCCCCAGCA
This sequence comes from Capitulum mitella, assembly GCA_030062745.1. Lineage (NCBI taxonomy): Eukaryota > Metazoa > Arthropoda > Thecostraca > Pollicipedomorpha > Pollicipedidae > Capitulum > Capitulum mitella. The sequence goes on from CP099848.1 coordinate 3,570,517, forward strand.
GACGGCGGCGGCCGGCGGCGCCGTCCGCACCGGCAGCCGGCTGCCGGCCGGCCGCAGCTGGCGTCCCCAGTGGGCCGCCGCCGCCGCCGCCGACCGTCTCTTCATCGCCGGGCCCGGCACCTCCGGTCGGGCCGCGCGCTGCCCGGCGGCGGCTGCTACCGGCGCCGCACCGCCGCCGGCTCCGGTCCGGGTCGGACTGGGCGGCCGCCGCCGGCGTCAGCGCCCGCGGCGGCATCGACCGGCGCAGGGCCTTCCGTCCGGCTCACGGAGACAATGGCTGCCGCCCGGTGGTTCCGCTCACACGCGGGACCTGCTGAGCCGCCCGAAACGCCGGCTACAGCACGGCGCGAGCCCGCCTGACGGTCGCCGGCAAACCTTCCAAGCCGACATACTGAGCCAACAAATCGGAAAGCCAAACCTTCCGATGCGCGGCACACACCGGCTGCTGACAGCCCAGACAGCTGACCCGACCGGGTCGCCTCCGGCATCACGGCAGCCCAGGGCCGGGACTCCCCCCGTCGGCGCTCCCCCCCCCCCCGCCGAGCCCGCCGGCCACGGTCCGCCCCCGGCCGGCCCGTTAAACCGGTACCGGCCGGCCGCGTCCGCCGGCCGCCGGCGCCCTTAAAAGGTAGCGCCCGGCCGGCCGGCCGGCGGCCACGGCCAGCCGAAAGCCCGCATCCCTCCGATCCGGACCGTGATGCGGTCCGGCGGCCGACGGCAGCGTCAGACAAACGTGACTCCCCGCTCAGATGGGCAACTGCGGCGTGCGGCGGCGTGAGATAGCCCTCCTCAGACGGAGAACTGTGGCGCGCGGCGACGTGAGGAAGCGTGAGGAAATTCCTCCTGCGGGAGGAATTTCCTCCAGGGATTCCTCCAGGGAGGCTGCGGCGTGAGGAGCCATGACGCAGCCTCTCCTCTCGGGCGACCGGGGAAACATGCGCTTGTCAGAGCCGCCAACCGTCGACCGAGGTCAGCCCACAGGGAACCCCTTCACGCGCGAAATCTCTGCGCACAAAAAATGACGTCAACGAAGACGTTAACGCAGCGCTGACGCCTGCAGCGACGACGCGGCGACCCGTCCCACACCGGTAGCCACGTGCAACCCGGAAACCCGTGCACCGGCCGGGCTGGCACCCGAGTCTCGCCGTCCTAGGTGCGACTCGAACCACTTATGGTTCTCCAACCCCGGTACGGCGACGTAACGGACAACGGACCTGCATGTGGCCGGCTCCCGGCTTCCGAAAATTTAGCAGTCCCACAGCTCGAAAAGAGCACAAAATATCCTGGCAACGGAATAAACGGAATCCGTGAGTTCTTCGCTCCCAGGTTCGCCACGAAGCAGCCTGAACGACGGAAGTAATGCCCATAAATTCCACCAGGGTACCGTTAATGAGTGATTTCCCAACGTATTGCGTGACAGTTCTACTACCGGCTCTGCGCTTTTTGCTACGCATTAATTCCAGCTTACTGCTGCCCCTGCCCTTGTTTCTTTGTCCAAGGTCCACAATGTGTGAGCTGGAGGTCGCGAACGAGCACCATCCATAGCACGAAGAAAAATAAAAACTATTCGGGGCAGCTAGCATGCGGATGTAAAAACTAGCAATCGTGGGATCCAGTCTGAGCAAGAAACGGACACACCGAAGGTAAAACCCACAAGGCTGCGCCACACTCGTCGCATTTTCATGGTCCAATGAATGGTAATGATGTTTCTGAACAAGGAAGCGAGGTCAGCGAACTGTTTACCTATATTATCAATGCCTACCGGAAAAAACGACATCGACACGGAACCTAAAATACACAAAGACGTGAAAAACATTATGTCGGCCGCAGTGGGGAGCATGCAAAAAATTCAAATGATACTGTTTTCATGTCTCCTCACGATTTCGTCTCTTTCGCCTACAACGGACAAAAAAGGCATACTAATGGATGGTGGCCACTCCCAAGACCCACGCAGCACGCGCGAATACCTCGACGTCCACACAAGGAACACTCATCTATTCCCAGCCGGTGCGAAATTTCCACCTAGAATAAGGACTGCAGCAGTGACGTCCATCCCACGAAGACGACGAACCGTCACCATGAAGAGGTGAATCGCCACGTCATCGAGACCTTCCCGCCCAAAAACGCCGCGGAAACGAGCGGCACCCTGCGCCGCTCGGCCGCCCCGGCGCGCCGGGCGCAGATCGGCAGCGGCGGGCCCGGCGGCCGGCACCCACCGTCTGTTTGTGCTTCTGGCTGGCGCTGCTGACAGTGCGCTGGTGGCGGAGGAGACGCGGCGCCGCCGCCGGCGGGCCGACGCCCTGGCGGGCAGCGCGTGCCGTGCCGCAGCCGCCGCCGGCGCCGGCGCGGTCCGCGCGCGGCAGATGAGGGTCCGACTGAGCACCGGCCGAGAACAGCCGGCGGCAGGAGCGGCCGCAGGAGCAGGAGCAGGAGGTCAGGACCAGGGCCGAGCAGGGCGGCACAGTGGGGCGCGCGGGCACGTCCGGAAAGGACAAGGCACGACGAATATCACCGGGGGGAGACCTTCTGGTCTGCACCTGGAGCGGACAGCGTTCCGCCCCTCCACCTCCCCGCGACCTCTCCCCGACAGGTGACGGTGCAAGCGCAGGCGTTCGACGCTTACATGCCGCAGGCCGCTGCAAAGCGGTACAATAGGGTGTCTGTGGTGTCTCGCACGCGACCGACTGGAAAACATTTCCAAACCAGCTGCATCAGATACCGCCGAACAATGCTGCGGCCTTCGTGCGGCCGTCTCCGGCGCCGGATCTCCGAGACACAGCCGACAGCCGGCCGCCCGCCGCTGCGGCACGTGTCTGGCCCGCCATGTGTCCAGCGACGGCGGGCGGCCGGGCGGCCGGGCGGCCGGGCGGCCGGGCGGCGGGCGGCGCCGCGCCGTCCTCCAGCCCGGCCGGTGACTCAGCGGCGGCCGGTGGTGACTCACCGGCCGGCCGGCGGCGCCGCCGCCCGGCCCGGACCGCCGCCGCCGACTGCGGCCGGCCCGAGCGTAACGCCGCGACGGCCGCCGCCGCCGCCGCCCAGCGGTGCCCGGCGGCGCCCAACGGTGCCCGCGGCGCGCCGCGCACGTGACGCGTCACGCGTCATGGCGCGACGGGCGGCGCGCGCGCTGCCTTACCCGGCTCAGCTTGGAGGGGATGACGCTCTGCGGCTCGCTGGGCGCCAGGTCCGGGTTCAGGCCGAATATCAGCTCCACCTCGATCTGCCGACAGGGGAGACAGTTCCGGAGACGCCCCGGGGGCCGCGGTGGGGGCGGCAGGTTCACAGGCACCAGCCGATCACAGGAGGCGCACGGCCGCGACAACAAAATCCACGCCCTCCGACTCGGCACAGCGCAGCGACGGCCAACGATCCTAACCAACGCCGGGGCCGCAGCGGCCGGCCGTCCCGCCCCTCTTCCTCTAGCTCCGGCCAGCCGAGCCCATCCACAGCCGACGTGGCGGCGGCCCGCCCCACCGACCGCGCGGACCGCGCGGCGCGTGACGGCGCCGGGTCACACGGGGCGAGCGGGCCGCCGCCGACGGAGCGCGAACCGCCGTCCGCGGCCGCCGGCCTCCGAGCCGAGCGGCGCAGCCTTCCGGCGGCGGCCGGCGGCGCTCACCTCCTTGCCCTTGGTCTCGCCGCGCTCGAACCACTCGACGGTGACGGTGCGCGCCTCCGGGTTGACGCACGACACGACGGCCGAGTGGATCCGTCCTGAAACGCAGAGCACGGCCCACTGAGACGAGTCCGCCGCGGCCGCCGACCTGCCGGAGCTGGCGTGCGGCGTCAGCGCGGGCCAGCTCCGCACATACCGGAAATGACCTCAGCCGCGCTTACAGGAATGAAGCCGCGACAAGCTCGTCTCGCAGACCCCCTGGGGGAAGAAGGAGGGGGGAGGGTGAAAACACCTACTCCAGCAGTTTGCAAAAGACTTGGAGCAACAGACAAATACGACAGCCTGGAAGTAACACAACTGTCTGAGTCATGATAATGTGATGGCCATCGCGTTCCAGTCACGTATCATTAACCGTCGCCGCAAGATCCACGCCTTAAACCACAAACTTGAGACAGCAAAATCCAAAGCTCTTGATTCTTTACATGGAGTTATGCCTTTCCGAAATCCGAGCATGTGCAACACGACGGTACCGACACGGCCGTCACTGGCGCACAAATCGTTCGTCGACCGGCAGCATGCTTGAATAACTGATCGAAAACACGCCTCACACACAGCCTGACGGTAGGTAATGGTAGATCTGAACGAACCACGATGAATAAAACGATTAAACATGCCTATCAAAGCTAACGCGCACAGTAAGGTGAAAATTTATGGCGTGAGTTAACAAGGTGAACTCTAACAGGTGAACAGAATACCAAAACGCAATAAACTCTTTACCTGGTTTCAATAATTTACATCTGCAGCATGGGTTACTCCGCAGCTGTACGTCACGAATCCACACGCATAGTTCTCAAACACAACACGAAATGGACGGGAAATATATGAGATGCAAATGAGGTTTACAAAAGCCCGTTCCGGATGCATTAGACACCAGCTCAGGCATTTTAAACCAGCAGTCTTTGTTCCACTGATAAACAAACGAATTACATTAATCGCCTCGCGACGACAGGTAGGAAGAGTGATGGAAGTAGGGAGGATAAAGAAAGTAGCTGATGATGGAGAGAGAGAGAGAGAGAGAGAGAGAGAGAGAGAGAGAGAGAGAGAGAGAGAGAGAGAGAGAGAGAGAGAGAGAGAGAGAGAGAGAGAGAGAGAGAGAGAGAGAGAGAGAGAGAGAGAGAGAGAGAGAGAGAGAGAGAGAGAGAGAGAGAGAGAGAGAGAGAGAAACGAAATACAGGGGATAATTATTGGAGAATAACGGCAAATGAGTAGCGGTATGAAAATAATTATGCATGTAATGGTATAATCAATAATACTAGTAATAATAACAATGGTAACAATAACAATAATAATAACAATAATAACGTTAACCACAATATTAATCAATCATAATAGTAATAATAATAGTGATAATAATAATAAGAACATTTGCAATAATAATAATAATAATAACAACAACAATAATAATAATAATAATAACAGTAGTAATAACACCAAAACTATTTCGATTTTGGAAAGGCAGAGGGAAGAAGCCAGAAAGGGAAAAGTCCAAAGAAATTATGCCATCAAAAGCCAATAAAATGTAACGCCAGACAAGGCATAAACAAAACAGTGTATGGAACGGAGAGTCGGAAGGCCTCAGTTGACAAGGTGGGATTAAGCGCGTCAGGTGATGGGAGCAGTGAGCGGGCCCGCTGTACACGGTGACGCTCAGACGACCCAACTGGCGGTGGCAGGGTGAAGGGAGAAGTAGTCAGGCGGTGCATGAGATGATGGCATGACCAAGCGAGTCGGACAAGCACGGTCGTGAGATGGTGGCTGGGTCAGGGACAGTGGCACTCGGGAATGGGACAGACCCAGTCATGAGATGGTGGCCGGGGCAGAGACCGTGGCAGGGCGAGTGGGACAGACCCGGTCATGAGATGGTGGCTGGGTCAGGGACAGTGGCACTCGGGAATGGGACAGACCCAGTCATGAGATGGTGGCTGGGTCAGAGACCGTGGCAGGGCGAGTGGGACAGACCCGGTCCATGAGCGGCCGCAGGGTAAAGGGAGAAGACAGGGCAGTCACAAGAGGCCTGTGTGGAAGAAATGGACACACAGGATGACAAAGAGAGCAGAAACGGTCCACAAGACGATAACAGGGCGCAGACAGGGGACAGAGGGGGTCCGGGGATGACCTAACTCGGCCGGACGGCCGGCGCGCGCCCGGGCGGCCTCGGACCGCCAGCCGTCTGCCGTGACCGCCGGCCGCCGCCCGGCGCGTGGGAAGATCAGTTCCGCCCGCTACCTTGTGTCAGTCGGCTGCCTTATATGGCCGGTCGGCGGCCGTCCGGCCGGCCGGCCAGAGGGCGGGCCGCCGCCGCGGCGCACGTCAGAACGAGCGGCCGCCGCCGGCCCGGCACCTGGCGCCAGCAGCGGCGCCAAGCCGCCGCCGACCTACCGCCAGCCGCCGGAGGACGGGACCCGGTCCTGCCGCCTGCTGCCAGAGGGCGGGACCCGGTCCGGGCGACAGCTGGGTCCCGGTCCTGGCGTCAGCCGCCGGAGGACGGGACCCGGTCCTGGCGTCAGCCGCCGGAGGACGGGACCCGGTCCTGCCGCCCCGTCCGTCCGTCCCGGCGGGCCCCAGACGCCACGGCGGCCCCACATGCCGAGACCTGTCGTCACGACCCGGCCGATAGCCGCCGGAGATCAGGGCCGCTCCGACTGAGAGCTCACGCGGCGCCACGCGCGCTCACCCCCGACCCCGGCTCGGCTCAGCGGCAATCGGCGGCACGGCGCGGCGGCGGCCGCCCCCAGCCGACCTCGAGCCGGCCGACAAGGTCAAGTCGGCTGCTCTCCATCGATCCCGTCCGCGGCGCGGCGTCCGGGCCCTGTCGGCGGCGTCCGGGCGGCGCCGCGCGCCACTTCTGCCGACGGCCGGCGGCGACAGGCCGGCCCGCCGCCCGTCGCCCGCTGACGGGCCGACTCTCGCTTTCGTCGGCCGGCGCAGCGGCCGCCACGCGCCGCCCGCCCGGCCGCGGCGGGCGCCGGACGGCCGCCGACAGCCGCCGACCCGCGGACTGGCGGCTGCAGACGGCCGGACGCGCGGGAATGTCGGCTGCGCGGACGTCCGGAAACGTCAGCAGGCAGGCCGGGGCTCTGGGTCTGAGCTGGGCGCTTTTTGTGCGGAGTCCTTCACGGACCGTTCGGGGATCAACATGGATGGTAAAACCAGGTCCAAACAGACGCAGTGTATTTTCGTAAAGCCGCAGGTCTCGTTAAAGTACTAAAAATCATGTCTACCGGAAATGTTCTAGACCTGCAACTCTTCCGCTATCAAATGCCATCCGTATATTTTCCATTTCTGGGCAATAAATGAACATTCCGATAAATTGCTTACAACAAGCTAGCCAGGTCCACAGCTAACCGATAACTGTCAGAAAACACTGTCACGACCGGGCTAGGCCAGCCTACGTGTAAATCGACGTGTGAAAGGTTCAGGGGAATATGGCCTGCACACGCTCAGAGCACAGCTCTGCAGCCGGAGGTCACGACCGAACGACCGGCCAAAGGCCAAGGACGTCGCCACCTCGAATCTTCCAATGCCGTCCACAGCGGCTGTGCCGCCGGCCAAAGTTACTGGCGACAGGTTTTTGATGTGTTTCCTTCCAATGAATGACCATAAATGTAATAATGAATCCGGCACAAGTTGGGGTCAACCCCTCATATGACGTTATCCTTGGCTGTCTCCGATAAGTAAACAAAATGGGCCGACGCCAAACCCTTCCAGCTGCAAAATTTAAAGCTCAAAATGCTATGCAAGGAAGGGGACACACTATCTCTCGCAAATCGCTTGCAAAACATCTGATATCTTGACTTGATAAGGTCGAAAACAGAGTTAATCTGTTCCAAGACTTCCGACACGGTTAAGGAGAAAACTGTCAAGAACCTCGGTTTTTAAGAAAAAAGGCTACTGTCACCTTTTCTCTTGTCTCATGTCTCTTGTATTGGTACTGTCTCTTGTCTCGGCACAAATGAGTCTATTGTTATTTCCTAATTATGTCAAGCTGCTCTCAAATCGCCATGTAAGGGGCTGATTGAAACGCGATACGTGGGTAACATAAGAAATGGCAACCTCTCTCCACAAAGATAAGTTCCTCCGGTATCTTCGAGACAAGGCTAAAGGAAGCTTGTCGCAAGAAAGCGGAGCAAATGACGTTCAAAGAATTATTATCGATCTTCCGTACCTAGTCAACCAACGCGTTGCAGCCTTTCTAGCCACTTGTCCCCAGCGAAGACAGACCCTGCGTGGTAAGCCAGTATCGAGCCCCACGACCCTGGTACAATAGCCTGACAGGCTACAGGCTGACTACGTCATTACCTGTAGGATTCTTTTCAGCGGCGGCGGCGGCCACATCCAAACCGAGGGCGGCGCGACGAAATTCCGCCCGGTTAACGTTAGAAACCCGAGCTTTCCGCCTGGGGCTATCAGACCGCCGGCGACGGTGCCATTAAACGAGGCCACCAGCAGCTCCGGCCTTTCAGAGCGCTCAGACCTCATTCGCCGGCCGTTCCGGGCAGCCAGTGATTGTCGCGGGCGAGCATTGCAACTGGCACCTTGCTATGTCGAGACACACTACCGCATCCGAATGGCAGCGTCTTATGTCCGTGGCTGCTGTAGCAGAACCAGAAATGCCATGCTTATTACTCACGTTCATACTAATTTCACACCGGAGTTCAAAAGACAGCACAAATACACGAAACACAAGTAAACTCGGCCATATAAATTACCTCCGAGTTCCTGGGGTCATCCTTTTTAAACATGAGTTTTATAGCTTCAATTTCCGAACAAAAGTAAACGGCTCTACATTTCAGTATCTAAGCGTGTGCATCTTTTGACAAAAATGTTACTGACGAGGTTATCCGAAGTCAGGTCATACAACGCAATTAAACGAAACATAGTTTCCAGACAGAGTTGGGACTCCAATATCTGCCTTTTCCTTTTGACATGGCTAACAAGAATCTTATCAGGGATGGCACAAAGACCAAGTATCAGGTACCGCAAGCCTTAACTCACTGCAATATCGCGGCAGACTCAACTGACAGCGTTGGCTTATCATGGAATTCCGAATCAGTGTCATGAGCTTGGTCAAAGGCCAAATCACTGGCTAATTTGACTTGGTGAACTGGTTGGCCTGGGCCGCTTTCTGCAAAAATATAGTTTTCTGTGGGAAAATTAGTTCATCTGATACTACAAGCAATGAATTCCGAACCTTCCTGCCCAGTTAATGTGGTCGACCCGGAAACCTGTCGACGTCAAATTTAGGGATCTGACCTAATCGGACCCATGACCTGTGACGTCATCGGCAAGCTTGAGATCAATAACATGGGGGATAGCCGAGGCCTCGAGTCGACGGGCTATCGTATACCGTTTCAATAATCGAAGTCGGACCACTGGTTTTCGAGACGGAGGGGGGGGGGCGGCGGGACAAAAGCCTCCCCTCCCTCCCACTAACTGCAAGGCAGTGCAATGCTTGCCTGTGCTGGTTTAAAGAGACTGTCCTGCCTTGACGAGCTTTTCATAAACAGACTTGGCTGATTTTTTTCACCAATTTGATCGGAGTGATATCATGGAATTATGCTCGGGACCACAGCCTAAGCAGAGCTAGTTGCATGTATTTGGACCCCACATCCGATCGCGCTATTCCAGGTACCGCCTGGTTTTCTGGCGAACGTCTGACGTGCCGCCAAGAGCGCGACACGACAGTGTGGCAATCAGCTTGACCATGCGTTGGCCAGCTGCCAGCTGACCCGTGGACCAAATATCGAGCGCCGACTCAAACCAGTCTTGCCAGGACGGGGAGACCAGCGTTCTACCAACTGAGCTGCCGATCACGGCACCTCCAGTCACGGTGGTCTGAAAAAAATATCGGCGGTACGTTCCCAGAGTTCAGTCCATCGATGCGATGCAATGCGGAACCGTAATGAACGCAAGCGTGCATTGGCTTGCGCTCCTCATGAAACCACGCAACAGCTGCGAATAAGACACGGACAAATAGGCCAGATTGGAAAATGTGGGAAATCATTCTGAGTCTCTGTAAATGTAGAGATCCAAAACATGCTGTTACAGACTGGTTTCTAAGACTTCAGGCTAGAACTTGGCCATCTCAATTCAAAACGCATGTTAAGATCGAGCATTCCCTTCAAGAAGTGGAACGTCATTTGGTCCCCTTGACACCCCCATCTGCCCACCACCAGTGCTGTATAATGCATCAACATAGTGCTCAGGCAACACCCCTGAACTTCCACCGAGTCCATTGCCACTGCCCGTGGTCTGCCAACAAGCACAGCCTGTCTATCCAGGTGCTGCGCATCCAGCCAGGTATGAAATAAACGCAAAGATGCCAACAGCAAATAGGGCACTTTCAGATGCAACTTTTTAAGAACAGGATTTTCAGATCCAGACATAACTGCTCAATAAGGCTAGCTTTCCATATACCATCTAAACTCAAGACTGGCAGCCACACAGTCAAGGATTTTGATTACCACGACCCAATCAGTATTCATGGCCAGATGCAAGGATTCCACTTGGCATTAGGTACGATAAACTGCTGAGAAAAAAATCATAAAACTCTGGCCCCCTCATTCAGAAGTTACCTGACTGCAAAATGATCTTTTGGTCACCTGAAAAGAAAAGTTCTCATCTCCTGGCCTGAGCTATAGCCAGGTTTGCCTGTGGTTCACAATAATAAAATTAATCATATTAAACAAAAGAAAATCAGTAATTCAACAGACAATTAATGATCGAAAGGATTCCTGCAGATCTTGTTCAAAAACTGCTACAACATTATGGCTCACAATACTCTGGGTACTGGACAAGACCCATCTTCATATTTGGGACATCTCCCCATGGGGATTTTATATGACTGAAAGCTGTGCACTTAAAAACGAAAACAAAAAATGTTACCTTACCACACATGCTATAATCATCATTATGACCCTCCAATCTGGTATTCTTAGGTCAGAGTATGGTCTGATGCATCTGGTTCTGGTCTGAAACATTTTCCATTTCAGGTGAAGTAAAAATCTTTCTTGTCAGGGAACATACATTAGCTGGCATGGAACATGATTTTCTGGTTATGTGTGGTAAGGCTGCAATTCAATGTTTTTCATTACAGGGCCACTTGGACTTGTATCCTCCTGTTCTTATGCTGAGAATATGATATAAAGCCACTAGCCAGACTTGAACCAAAAGTCTTTTATGCCAGACCTGGTTGCATTAACCACACCACTTACTTTAAAAGAGTAAGTGTGGTGGTAACCTTTGGTCTATGAGGAGTTCCAGCCAAGTTGTGGGATGAAGGATAAATTGATGGACAGGTAAACTGTTGACTTATAGCTTGCTCTTGTTTGCAATGAAAGCATGACAGACAAAACCATACATCATGGTGCACAAAAAATGCAATATGAAACTGGATGACAGAATGTTATGCAACAGGCACCTTGCCATGAGGCCACTGGCATGCTGATGCTAAGAGCGTGCATGTATAGATATGACTGAATTCTTTCTGTGCCAAAACAAAAACATGTGTAATGACTACTACATAATGGCAAGTGTAATGACTCCATGTTTGGTGCCTTGGACTCAATTGGAAGAGTATCAAACAGCATGAGACACAAGGTTGGAGTTTTAGTTTTGTGACCTGAGGTTGATGAGAGCAAAATGAAAAAAAAACAAGGACAAAACCAAAGTGCACCTTTGTCTGTGGCCCAGGTGTTAGGTGTACATAGGCCAATATTCAGAGCAATACTACACATGTCCATTCAGATTTGTTTTGACAATTACAACTCAAACTGAGGAAACATTGCACAGCTATTCCAGGATGGGGAGCCAACTGATAATTCTGATGTGATAAATTATAGTGAGATAGTTGGATAAGGGTATAAGGCAGGACTTTTTAGTTACTTGAGAACAAATAAACTGATTTTGCCCATCCCAAAAATTCTGACAGGAAAATGCCCTGATGTCAGAAAAATTTGAAAAGTACCTAAAATTTTGACCCTGGAGACATGTACATATAACTCAGCATGCCTACCATGAAATGCTCAACACTGCCAAAACATTAGCTACAATCCCTAAAGACACAAGTTATTATTATATACACACACCTCAAACCAGTGTAATAGCTGGTCTATAGCATGCTGTTTTTTTTACAGAAAAAAAAACAAACACAAATATGCAATGCTGGTGCTGTGAGTTAACAAAAATGAAATCATAACTTTCCACAGAACATCTTAAAACAGACTTATTGTCACAACTATATCCCTCTGCATCACATACTGCAAGCTGATATTACTCACCATCACTCCTCTGGATGTCAACATTGACACCAAGTTTCACAGCTCCAAATACATCATCCATAGCCCAATCTGGCTGATGCAAGTGTACACCAGCAATGAGTGGCCAAAGCCAGCTGAAAGATGGCAAACATGGATCAGAACTCTTCTTTTTAAACACCAATAAGAAAAGACCACAGAGCAAAGTCAAAACAGTGGTCAAACATCGACTGGCACTCTTGTTCTCTAACATAAATAAAAAAGACCACAAAGCAGTCTAACAGGACTCAGAAAGTACTTTATGGTCCAATGGCCAACAGAAAATACAACACTCTAAAACTGGGATTTGGAAAAGGTAAACAAAAAAGAATGCAATCCAGACCAATGTGAATCACACCAGGTTGTCAAAAGGAATGCTCCACCAGGATTCAACAGCTAGTTCCAAAGTTCTGAGTCACCAGCAAAGCTAGTGACCATCAAAGCCATGTCCCCTTTCATTGGACAGCCCAGGGCCAACATGGCTCATCTTTTCAGAAAAATTGTGGATGCTGAACAAACTTGTTGATGCACATGATTTTGCCATGATGAAACAAGGTGGTCAAAATCTTGAGAATTCAACATCTAAGGGCAGAGGTAGGTTAGGTTACAAACATGAAGACCTGGCCCTCTCTCTTAATGTGTGGTCTGGATCTGTGAATTCTGCAAACCATGAACTATCCAATTATTTTACATCCAGTGTCAAAATCCCTAAGGTGTCAAAAATGTTAGTTTTCCTTAGAAACAGTAATGTAAATAATGTGGATCACACATTTTAAAATGAGGTTTTACTTCCTGGTGCAGAATGCATTTACCAGTCATACTTGGTCATTTGTACTTTTTCGTGATGAGGATAAAGCCCTAAAGTAGTTTTGTCAGTTTCATGCATGCATGCAGTTCGACATAAGCAAGTATGTTTTGATACTACAAAATGGCATCCATTCTACAACTTATAAATGAACATGCTCATTGCCGCATTTCATTGCAACATTACCAGCTTGAGCTCATTCAAATGTCACGTATTTTCAAACAAATAAACACGACAAACGAAATTTCAAGGACCACTGACAAAACGTTGGGTCCAAAAATACGTTAACATTAGACACCACACCCATAGCCACCAACTTCTATATAGCTCCATCGCAGCTCTTGACAACATTTGCAAACATACCTTATCGTTTGGAAGTATCTGTTCAAAACTTTGCCACTTTAAAAATGGGAGAAATACACGCCCCATTTCACGTCGAATGCTCCACAATCCCGCATTAACCCAATCCACTTCCACCGCACGCCTGTTTCCCGATTGTTTTCTGCTCTTCACCACCGGAAAAGTACAAATGTGGAAATACCACGTGATCATCTTTGTCTGTCAGCTGATTACCCAGTTTCTCTGATTTCTAGCAAAGATCGCTAAGGCAATATATATTTTTTAAAAAAAAGTGAGTTTCATAGAAAAAAATAAGGCTACATTTTGAAAAAGTTATAATACCAAGTGAAGTACCTTTGGTAATATTGACGTAAAGACACGGAAAATTCATCTGAATCTTTAAAAGGAATTAGTAGTATATTCTAGTTTCAGATAAGAGTAGCCATCATCCGAAGACCTTCGTTCCCAACCGTTTAATTTCCTGTCTAGAACAAGTACATGGAATTTTGAGAGCAGCTGAAGTCATAAACGCGATCGTTTTAGAGATGTAAATTCAGCGCGAATTGGGATCCAATAAATTTGAAGTAATTTCTTTTCTCACCCACCCCGTCAAGATTCTTTGGTTCTTCGCATTTCCCACGACGGTTACCATAGAAGACAGCAAATTCCATGTCAACGGAAAGTACCCATAAATGAATGATTTACAACGTAATCATGTCAACAGCGCGCGAACAAACCACGATGTTGCAAGAACAAAAGTGCCAAGTGAACAAACAGGACTGGAAACCTGCGAGAAGAACATGGGTGACAAAAAACTGGGGGGAAATTCCTTTCATACGACGCCTTGGAACCAATGATAAAATGCATAAAAATCAGGGGTCGCCGCTCCCATCCCTCTCCCATTTCCCATCCATGGCAGTTGCCCTTCTTCCTGACATGCCTCCTCACCCATCCCTCGCTGTGAAGTATTCCCAACAACCACCATTTTCTTGCAAAAAAGCACAGTATTTGGGCGCATTTTAACCTCATTCATCGTTAACACCTGCAGATTGGTTACACTTGTTATCATTTATCATTGTGGCGAGGATGATGGTTTGCTGTTTTTGAACATAATCGATGGCTCCTATGGTTCTGTTCTTTCAAAACTCCTCCACTTTGGGGTGTTTAACTCAACAATTTTTTCCCCATCCATCTTGCGGAGTTTTATATCTCAGCGATGCAGATAAATAGTCCTAAACTGAATGAAGCAAATGCCGTGTTATCTTAACGGTAACCATATGCTCGACATTGCATTTACAATCAAGTCAACCGCGTGAATTTAGTGGTCTGTATTTTTTTATTACGCGCTATAACTGTCACCGAGAGAACCCAACATGTTGATGTAAAGCGGTGTGCTTCACAGATGTGTTCATACGTTTCTTCTTGGCTACATAGTACTCGGCGTCCGAAGACTGTAGGTTGAAGAAACGTTCTTCCCACGAGTTCGGTAACTCGTGGACCAGTTGTATGCCAGAGGGAGCAAAGCTGAAGACGAAATTAAGCCAAGGTGAGTAGGTATTCAGAGAAGTAGTGGGATCAAGGCCGTGCGCAAGTAGTGAAAGGATTTTTGGAATGATGGAGTGGTATGGAATGGAAGATATTCATTCTTAGAGGTAAGCATGGTCTTGCGGAACTTGTCATGGGCTTACCAACTTAAAGACTTATACATTTCTTGGGGTTTTCTACTGCCATCCATTACTTTGTCAGGGAGCTGTACCCAGGACTAGTAATGTTTTTTATTCATTTTGCATAACTAAAAGATTACATGATTGATGGGAAGGTCCATTCTTAGAATGGACTATGGTCCCTAAGACTTCATGGTGATTTATGATGAATAATTTGCACAAAATTGCAGTCTAGAATTATATGTTGTGACTAACAAAATAGCACTGCTTTCATCAGGTGCCATTCAGATGTGGTGATTTGTTTTGTCTCCTTTGTATCAAAACTGAGAAAGCAAGGAAGTCTAGATTATTCATTGGTTCCAGAACTAATATTTTGGTTTTTGGTGATTGTAAAAGCAGCCTAATCATTTTTCCAAACAGCTTCTGAGCCAAAAAAGCATGTTGACATCTGGGTCATAGATAATGTATCAGGTCAAGTCTATGTGGTTGAATGGATAGTGATGTGCAATATGTATAGGATGTGTAGACATGCACCTATTTAAGAAGACATGTTTGTACTCACCACCAACACACACTTCACACCAGTTGGGATGCCAGACCTCTCAGATTCTGTTCATGACTCAGTCTACTGGAGGTCCTGTCTCAACAGACACAAGACTACTGCTACTACACCTCCTGCCACATGATCATTATGTATGACCCAGTTGGCTGATTAGCATTCACCAGCAGCCCTGTTAACACAAAGGAGGGGAAACTCACAGCCGACCATCAAGGCTATATTAACAATCAAACATTTACATTGAACTAATTAGGACAAACACAGTTGATACACAGTGCAACACACCAAAACTCTGAATGCAATATTGGGAGTCCCCTCCCCCTAAACACACTTACCCTCTAGCCCAGTACCCGAAGGACCTACCCCAAGGAAGCCACGGCGCAAACTACTCCCACTGGCAGGCTGCACATGTAGACACCACCTGGCGGCCACAAGGCGGGGCACAGCCCTTGCCGCCTCCTGGCAGCTGCACAGGTCATGGCTCACATTGCCCCATAGTGGCAGCACTCCAATGTGAGCACCCAGAGCCACTCATGGCACTGTGGCCTCATTATTCCTTACAGATGTATGGTTTGGCACTTCTGCAATGAGGCCTGGTGTGGATATGCTGTGATTCACCCTAACAAATCATTGCTACTACATTTTTGTTTATGTGGCATACATTGGAAGCAAACTAGCATTTTAGTATGGTTGTAGTAGAAAAAATGTGTTATATCATCTCACTGTTCTGATGTATTCTGAAGAAAACTGCTGTGGCAGAATAGACTGGTAATTGTCTTTTCTTTCATGAGTTATCAGGAAGAACAGAAACCCCTTACCTTTCATGCATTTAAATATAACTTGCATTGTGTCCCAAGAAATAAAACGAACTTAAAAAAATGCAAAAAAGTTTATTTTGCACAAGTACAAAAACTGTCATAAAAACAACATCAGCAGATGATCAAGTTAGCTAAACTGAGTCAGATAATTGTCTTTCCATAGCATATTGAAATTGAAAGAAACTGTCAAAGCATGTTCTGTACATTCTTCATTTTCATTACTGTTCTGTTTTCTTGTTTTGTCCACTTATTTTCATTCTTTTTAACTAACCCCATTAAATATCCAAACATGGTATTGGTTGCAAACCAGGCAGCATTTGTAGCTCACTACCTGCCTGCCCAGTTTTTGAGGCCCTTCACTAATTATCATTGGTGGCAGGAATAGATTAAGGAAAAAATGTGTAGCAGGGAGTGGTGTGACCCAGAGTGATTCCTGGAGTAATGTAGAACCCATGGTATTTAACAATTAGGCCACACAGGCATGGAAGGACACTCCTGCCTACCCATTAATGGTTAGGGGATTATTACTAACAAAAAATGCCATACATGGTTTGTGTGCTATTTCTGATGAAATTCTTGCAAACTGAGTTCCAATGAAACATGGAGTATTGTAGCATAAGCTCTGCCAAAAAGACATTGGGCACCATATGACCAAGCTGTTGTGGCACCTGTAAACACAAATTACAATCCAGCTACATATACCAGACAACCCTTGTTCTGTGGTAAGTCACTGATTGGTATTAAGACATATATTAAGATGCACCATTCTCTTCATTTATGCAGCAACTTGTTTTATGCGACGTAATGTTAGATAACTGTTGCGAATTCCATGTTCATATAATTCATTTTATACATTGCATTTCAGGTTGTTTTTTCTCATCAATATGGTGCCTGGAGCAGGCCCCAATGCTGAGAGCATCAGTGAGCTAAATGAACTGATTAAAACATGGGAAGACAGCATCAGAGACAACAACTGGGATCCAACCCCAACAATCAAAAGGTAACCTTATGTGAGGCAGCTGTGAGCTGAATGTTGTGTTTTAATTCTAGTGGCATGTCACTTTGACAGACATTTCTGGTGTAGTCCTGCCTCATTTGGCCATGCTGAAACACCTCAGATCACTGAAACATTATGATTGTGGTTTGGAATCATCATTTGTGTTTTTAAAGGGTTCTCTGAACTGTAATGATTGGTCATTTGTGTCTTGTGTGTGGGTAACCAAGCATACAAGTAAAGTATTGCCATTTCACATTGTGAAATGTGTTGACTGGTATTGATTGGTATGCAGACTGTCAGTGATATCCTTAAGTGACTGGTAATAATTTGATACCCAACAGGATAGCAGAGATAGTAGAAGAAGAGAACAACAATTATTTGAAAACAGATCCAGATCCATTTGATGAGCGACACCCAACCAGGGTCAACCCACTCTGCACACTGGGACAGCTGTTCAAAATCATCTGCAAAAAGGATAACTTTATGGACAAGGTGAGAGGATGGAATTGCTTTGTGCAATCATGTCATGATGACACTCACAGACAGTGATTTGGAAACACACTTGTTGTTTAGGATATCATGGAACTGATATCATGGGTATTACTCACCCTGTGAGGTGATTACCTTGTGATATGAATTGGAGCAAGAGTCTGTTAACACAGTGTTCTGTCTGTCTTCCTGTCTGTCTTCTCTGTCTCTGTCTCTGTCTCTGTCTCTGTCTCTGTCTCTGTCTCTGTCTCTCTCTGTCTCTCTCTCTCTCTCTCTCTCTCTCTCTCTCTCTCTCTCTCTCTCTCTCTCTCTCTCTCTCTCTCTCTCTCTCTCTCTCTCTCTCTCTCTCTCTCTCTCTCTCTCTCTCTCTCTCTCTCTCTCTCTCTCTCTCTCTCTCTCTCTTCCCCGTCCTCCGTGCCCGCCATGCCCGGCCCGGGCGGCCGCCGTCGCCCCGAGCCGGCCGCCACTCCCGAGTGACCGCCTCCCGCCCGGCAGCTGGTGCTGGACTACACACGGGAGAACTTCTGGCTGCGCTCGGCTGGCCTCAGCCGGGACCCGACCGAGCTCAACACGCACGCGGCCCGCCTCCTGCTGGACATCATGGCCGGCCTGGAGACCTCGGTCGTCTTCCAGGTGAGCGGCGACGCGCGGCCGACGCCGACCGGTGCGCCGCGGCGTCAGGTCGCTGGCGTCGCGCACAGAAGGTCCGGAGAACGGGTCCCACGCCTAGAGGACAGAGTTCCCTTGGCGGAAAGGATGTGGGTATGGCTATTTCCGGGGAGAAGCGTTGACGCAGATAACGTTTCTTGGAATAACCCGTCATTAAATGTGGTTTGATATGGTTCTCAAAACTGCGTCCGTTTTTTCGAATTGGTCCTTTTCGGTGTGCTTCCAGCACGACCGGCCCTCTGCCACGTGATCGACTGTTCCCTTTCTTGCCACTGCACGACCGTTGGCCTGTACGACCTTGCCGCTGTACGACCGCACGACACCCCTCTGACCGCGGGACGACCGGTCCTCTGACCCGTGACCTTTACCCGGGGGCAGGACGCGGAGAGTCTGATCCGGCGGCTGTTCAGCTGGGCCGAGACGGCGTCGGAGCCGCTGCGCAGCTACGCCACCGGCCTGCTGGCCGCCGCCATGGAGGTGCAGGACATCGCCGGCAACTTCAGGTCCGTACTGGCGCCTGGCGCCGCCGGCAGGCCGGCACGTGCCGATGGTACTTGCTGGCGCGTAAATTAGGGGGGGGGGACGCAGTGTTCTTTGCTTTGTTTTGTTTGGTACGGACGGGTCATGCCAGCGGCGGTCCTGGGCTTGTCGTTACCACGTCCCCTTTTATCGTCGTGGGTCTGTTTTTCCTCGTTGGATCGCTGATCACCACTGACGGGTTTGTTTGAGTACGATCTTTTCCGTGTTCGTTGCCGTCCCGCTACTTGTCGCCAGTATTGGAACTCTTTTGACCACTGGTGTACTATTGTTTAAAACTGCCAGTTACCAGGATAGCCAGCTGATTGCGACACCTCCTTGTGGCTGCCTGTCGAATTCATAGTGCTGGGCTGCACCCAGCCTCGACTGGCCACCGTCAGACCTCCTACCGCCACCGCCAGCGTCTCTCGGTCGCCTCTCAGCCCCTGTCGGCCACTGTGGGGTCTCTGTTGACCGCCACTGTCCGCGGGTCGGTGTTTCGGGGGCCGTTCGACGCCGTCAGGTGCGTTCTGCCGTGTTCTCCGCCGCCCTGTGACGCGCCGCCCGGGCCGCCGCCGGCAGGGACTCGAACGCCCGCCTGGTGCCGGTGATGATGCAGCGGCTGAAGAGCCTGCAGGCGGAAATGTTCGGCGCCGCCGGACATCCGGAGGCCGACGCCTGCCGCGTGCCCGAGCGGCCGTTCGCCCAGGTCGCCGCCGGCCGGCTGCACGGTACGTCTCCCCCCTCTGCTCCCTCCTGCCCGCTGTCCAGGGCCGCGCTGCCGCAGCTGTCTCTCCTCCGCTTTTTTCTCTGGCTTGCTGCCCGACACTTTGTATCTGTTAGCTGCTCGAAATCGGCTCGCCTCGTCTGTTGCACGCTGAAGTTGCTCGGATCCGTCCGGTATTACTTTGATGTTTTTTTTCTGTTACTTTGTTGGTAGTAGTTGCCTGTTGAGGTTTTTCTTTGTGCCTTTCGTCACGCCGCTGTATTGATTTATTTTCAGACGACAGGGATGATAACGATGATGAGGAGCCCAAGGCGAAAAAAGTTTGCCCCAGTTGTAAGTGACAGTAATTGGAGCGTGGTGTGTGATGCAGATATGCTGTGCTGGGTTGCTGTCAGGCTTAAGTCATGCATTGCTTTGTTTTTTTTTTCAGTTGAACTAATTTGATGCTACTTTGGAATCTAGATGGTATGGTCGAGTTTTTTTAATATGTGTTCAAGTTTTCGGTATGAGGCAAGTACTGTTTGCGTTTTACACTGACTGAGTGTTGCACGTTCTGGTATGTTTGACGCTAACCGTTGCTTCAGTAATGGCAGTACCTGCTGTTTTACGATTAGTGCAACCTGCATTACCGCACCTGGTTGACAGCTTTTCTGTTCCTCGCACGTGAAATTTACATTCCATTACACAATCTGATGACCGACTGTCCCTTGGTCGGCGACGGAGGACTTGTCCCCGCTCTGCAGCGTGTCCCCTGCATTCTGTCCCCTGCTGTACAACTTGTCTCCCGTTCTGCAACCTGTCCCGTGTTGTGCAACCTATCCACGCCACGTGATCTGTCTCCTGACCCGTGACCTGTCCGCTGTTCCGTGACCTGTCCCCTGCTTCGTGGCTTGTACCTTGCTTCGTGACCTGTCCACGCTACATGACCTGTCTTGCTTTGTGACCTGTCCACGTTACATGACCTTTCCCCTACTCCGTGACCTGTCCCCGCTACGTGGCCTTTCCCCTGCTTCGTGGCCTGTCCCCTGCTCCGGAGCCTGTCCCCTACTCCATGACTTGTCCACGCTACGTGACCAATCCCTTGCTTCGTGACCTGTCCACCCTGCGTGACCTGCCCCCTGCTTCATGACCTGTCTATGCCACGTGACCTTCCCCCTCCTCCGTGACCTGTTTGTCGCTCCATGGCCTCACCCCGGCGCCGTGACCTGTCTCCCGCCCCGTGACCTGCCCTGGCCTCAGTGGCCCGTCCCTGTGTGGTGACCTGAGCGGGACTGGTGTGCGGTTCCAGCGGGCGGCGCGGCGGGCGCGGCGCACCTGATGTCGCCGCCGCGCTGTCCGGCCGTCCTCTCGACCGAGAACAGCAACTCGTCCTGGGCCGAGCTCAGGCCCCAGCTGATCGGCACGTTCCAGATGCACCCGCTCACCCCGGCCACGCAGCAGATCCTGCTGCTGCGGTACCTCACGCCGCTTGGCGAGTACCAGGAGGTCAGTGGCCGCAGCGACCAGGAGGCCAGGGCGTGCGGGCCAGGAGGACAGGTGGTGTGTGCTTGTTGGGACATGTTGTTGTACTTGTTGGAGATGGAGACTGCAAGGAGTACTTGTTGTTCGAGATGTTAGATTCTGTTGATTGCAGGCCGTTGTGTGGCCGAATTGTGTTACTGATGAGGGAACTGCGCTTTGTGGTGGGACCAGGTTGGAATGTGATGGGCGTGGGAGGTTTGAATGTTTGCTGCTGTTGTGTTAGGAATCACTACCCGCCGGCAGTGCGCTGGTCGCGATGTGTGACGAGACGCCCGCGCCATCCACAGTGGCTTGGTCACGTGTTCGAGCAGAACATCATGGCGCTGGTGTTCCGCTACATCAGCTTCCGTCAGAACCAGGACGCCCGGCTGGCGTTCGAGGCGCTCAAGTACCTGTCGGCGCTGCTGTGCCACAAGAAGTTCACGCTGGAGTTCCTGAACCGAGGTGGTCTGGAGGTGAGCGCCGTCCGGCTGTCGAGATCGGGGCTGTTGTCAACACCAGCATGGGCACCGGCACTGTCAGGCAGAAACCGTGATGAAGGCGCTCGGCCGGTTTGGAAGTCGCGTGAAAAGATGTCACGTGGCAAGCCTTGAATTATTGACTTGTTGCACGTTTTTCTCTCCACGATCTGGGTGGATTGACAACCAACAGTGGCTATCTGTGCATTGGTTACATAGGTACCGCAGAAGCATCCGCAATGGGCGTTGTATTTAGTGAATTCCTGAGGATGAAGGTAGTGACAGGTAATTTGTAGCAGGACCGAATTCCTCCTAGAATATGGGAGATACGTAAGTGTATTACTAAACTGCATATTGTTTGTATGTTATTGTGTATTGCATATATAGGTATGTTTCTTGTGTCAGGTCTCGTCTGAGATGTGGGTAGTGAGCCCCTCAAGTTCTGGTGTTGACGTTAATGCTGCCGCAGCTGCTGCTGGAGATCCCACGGCCTGGCATCGCCGCTACTGGGGTCTCCATGTGTCTGTACTACCTGGCCTACAGCGAGGACGCCATGGAACGGATCTGCCAGCTGCCGGAGAGAGTCATCACCAAACTGGTCAGGTGTGTGTCATGGGTCGTCAGCCGACCGGTTGGGTCCGTGTCACTGGGTCATCAACAAATTTATCGGGTCCCTGTCTGTGGACCATCACCAGATTTGTCAGATTTGCTTCTTTGGTTCACCATCAGGTCTTGGATTGGATTGGATTGGATTGGGTCAGCAGATCGGATTATCCAAGATTTTTGTCGCCGAGTGGTGACCGGTGCGGCCAGCGGGGCCTGCCCCGCGTCGTGCCGGTGCAGGGCGCCAGGTCCGGGCCGGGTCCGAACGCCGTCGCCGCTCGCGCCGCGACCCGGTCGGGGCGGACCGTCGGCTGACGCTCAGCCCGGACCGCAGGTACGCCCTCTGGCTGCTGGAGTGCTCGCACGAGTCGGGCCGCTGCCACGCCACCATGTTCTTCGGCCTCAGCTTCCAGTTCCGGCCGATTCTGGAGCAGTTCGACCGGCAGGACGGCCTCAGGAAGCTGCTGAACGTGGTCAGTGCCGATGCGACGCCGGTCTCCGGCCCGCCCGGGCTCGTCGGTGTCTGGCCGCTCGTCCTGGACGTTGCTGTGTCTGTTCATAATCGTCCGGCGTTAGGAACGATTTGAGTGACCATTTCAGGTGTTGACGGTTCAGAATTTGCAGATCCGTCACGGTTGGTGCAGATCCGTTACGATTTTCATTGTTGTCTGACCACCTAGCTTTGTCCATCGGCTTATCAAGGAAATCATCGCGGCGTGACGCTGTGTCAGGGAATGACGTGTTATACGAGTGTATCATAGAATCAGTAGCATTCGTCAGTTTATGGGAACCTCACGGTGGCTGTTACGCTGCAGTACCGTCGCGCGACGGACGTTTTTCGTCTGTTGCGCCAAGCGCAGCCAAAGTCGTCATTCAGGCCCTTTTGATTTTGCGGCGGCTTCGCTTGCGACAATATCTCTGGGTCCGTCATCTGCGTCCCTCGTGAACTTCAGCATCCTCTTTGTGCTCCACGTGCCTGGCGGAGGCACAGGTCTCCTCCGTTTGACTGCGGCTGCCGCCGTCCCCGTCGGTCCGTCGTATGTGTTGGATCTGCGACCCCTCCACCTCCTCTGTCCGCTCCAGCCTGCTCTGATGTCTCCCTTCGTTGCTCGGTCCTGCGCTGGTCTGACGGCGGCCTCTGCCGCCGCTGTCGTGCTCGGATCGTGAGCTCTGTCTCCCGGCCGTGCCGTGACCACGGGCTCTGCCTCTGCCGCCCTGTTCCGACGGCGGCCTCCGCTGCCTCCGTCGCCAGGTGGGCACCCTGCGCGTCATCACCACCGGCAAGGCGGACACGTTCGACGAGAACGACGACGAGTTCACGGCGCGCCAGACGATGCGGCACGTGTGCTTCACGCTCAAGCGCTACCTTGAGGCGCAGCTGGTGATCAAGGCAGAGGAGCTGAAGCAGGGCACCGTGCAGAACCAGTCGCCGCCGCTGCCGGCCGGGCACCTGGTGAGTCCGAGCGGGAACGGGCCGCCGAGCTCGTCTCGGAGGCGTGTTGAACGCGGCGCGTCAGCTCGTGGCCGCAGTTTATGGGATGGTGCGGTTCGACCGTCAGTTTGACGCGGATGGTATGATGGGCACGTGGCTGACGATTTATTGCGTTCTGCAAAGTCCGAACGTTTTGCGTGACCGATATCGAAATGAGCAGCGTCAGAAAACGAGAAAATAACGCAAGATCTGGTTAATTATTAGTTAAACGTGAAAAAATAATGAAAAATAAATGAGTACGAAAAATCGGGACTGGGTAAACGTCTTGGCAGTCCGTACCCGGTGCAGGATCCTACTGAGGTGATTTCGTACCGACCACTCATTGAGACCTGTGCTGCAGAATCTGAAGGTGACTCCGGAGGCGGTGCAGGAGCACATGGAGACGATGATGATGCTGATGCCGCTGCGGGCACGCTGGAGGCCTGTCAACACGCTCTACAAGCTGGGCGGCATCAAAACGCTGTTGCAGATCATCGACATCAGCCAGGACATTAATTATTCAGGAGGAAGTCAGTACACTAGTTGCATTGTAAAAACGAATAAGCTGCCAGGAGCGTGCCGTCGTCTTTAGCATGCCCTGTGATCTTCAGTGGCATATTGCTGATGCATTAAGAGGTGGTTGTTGGGATCATTGTACTTCGTACGCCCCTTGGGCATCAGTCGATGAAACATGATTTGCCGGTCCACTGATGGTTGGCTTTGCGCTAGTTAGCGTCATTTGTGTCTGGGCTGGATTAATGTCCACGTCCTTGTCATCTTATGGCATGTGCTGTGTCTGCACAACGCTGATTTACCTCTGTTATCTGACCCTATCTTCCCCTGGCCTGTCTGATCTGTGGCAGGCCTGCCTGTGTATGCCTGAGTTTGGGACCCTTCTGACCCATTTGACCTATATCCTCTGTCTCTCCCAGCGCCTGACACTGGCTTGCGCCTGTGCCCGCATCTAACGCAACGAACCTCTGACCTGCCTGTGTCTACCCCCGCACGCGTCTGACCTGCCTGTGTCTACCCCCGCACGCGTCTGACCTGCCTGTGTCTACCCCCGCACGCGTCTGACCTGCCTGTGTCTACCCCCGCACGCGTCTGACCTGGCTGTGTCTACCCCCGCACGCGTCTGACCTGCCTGTGTCTACCCCCGCACGCGTCTGAACTGCCGTATCCACCTCCGATCCCCTGACCATCCGCCCGCGACTCGCCCTTGGCTGGCCCCTGACAGTCTAGCCGGCCGCTGTGTGGCCCTCTCTGGCCGTCCGCTGACCGGCTGCGATGTCGGCAGGCGACACGATCCGCTCGGCGCTGGACGCCATCAACATCTGCGCGGTGCTGCCGGCCGTGCAGATGCAGCTGTGCGAGCGCCTCTCGTTCCCGGGCGGCCGCTCGCTGGTCGGCATCGGCCTGGTGGTGGCCATGGCCGAGATGGAGAACATCGGCGACCCGGAGGTCCAGAAGTCGGCCATCCGGCTCATCATCACCTGCGTGTGCGGGCCGCAGCACCGGGTAAGCGGCGCCGCGGTGCCGGCCGCCGCTCGGGCCGCCGGCGGCGGTGGTCGGGCGGGAAGCGGTCGTCTGTGCTGTTGTGCTGGGTGGTGAGAGGGCGGTCTCCGTGGCAGCGCGGGGTTGGGTGTTGTGCGTGCTGTTCTGCGGTCTGCGCTGCTGTGAACGTGCAGATACCTGGTTCGGTTCCTTTGGTCAGCGGTGAAGTTTCCGTCCGTGTGGTGAGTGGCCAGTTCTCGCTAGACCGCCCGAGGGGGTCCTGACCTCTGACGGGCGCGTGTTTCAGCCGGGCTCGGCCTCTTCCTCGCTGAGCGGCCCGTCCAGCGCCAAGAAGCGCGCGCTGCGGCCCTACGACGACCTGCTGCCCATCATGTGGGAGTCGGTGCGCACCAACAACGGCATCATGGTGCTGATGGCGCTGCTGCAGGCCAAGCAGCCCATCACGGACGCCGACTCGGTGCGGGCGCTGGCCTGCCGCGCGCTGGTGGGCCTCGCCCGCTCCGAGGCCGCCCGCCAGATCATGTCCAAGCTGCCGCTCTTCACCACTAGTCAGCTGCAGAGTGAGTGGCCGCCGTCTGCCCGCGGGTCGTACGCGGCGGCCTTTGCGCGGACGCGGCCGCGGCCGTCCGCGCAGCGTCGTTCGCACCGTCGCGCTGTGCGCCTGCGATTGACTCTCTTCGTGCTGCTGTCAGCAGTGTGTTCTCCGTGTTTCTCCTCCATGATTTCGCGCTGTCTCTTGATTGCCGCGCCCTGTTCGTTGGTCGGTGCTCTGCTGCTCTGTGATTCTGCTCTGCTGAACAGCTGCTCTGCTGGTCGTTGATCTGTGTTCCCTCGTCGCTCGCCGGCGCCGCTGTCCGTCCGCGTGTCGGACCGCCGTCTGACGCCCCTCTGCGTCGGGCCGGCAGTGGTGATTCGGGAGCCGATCCTGCAGGAGAAGCGCGCCGAGCACGTGCAGCTGCAGCGCGACGCGCTGGAGCTGGTCGAGCTCGTCTCCGGCAAGTCGAAGCGCTTGCCGGGCGCCGACACCGACATCACCATGGACACGATCCACCGCGCCAACGTGGTGGCGCAGACGCGCATCCACTACAACGAGAAGCAGCTGCTGCAGCTGATGCACCACCACCTCGTCAGCAAGGTCAGTGTGATGGGACGTCAGGGCTGCCGCCGGCCGTCCCGGCGTCGTCTCGCCGACTGGTGGGCGGCGCAGGACGAGCCGGGCGCCGGTTAGGGGCGGGAGGGCCAGGGATGGGTCTGCGCTCGTTCCCTCCGCCTTTGTGTCACCGCCGCAGGAGCGCGGTGGCGCGATGGAGGGGGAGGGGGCTAGGCGCCGTGCGTCGTGACGTATCTGCCCCCCCCCCCGGCTGAGGGGCCTGTCGGCGACATTGGAACCAGCTGGCGGGCCTGCTGGCGTCGTATCGCTGGTTGTCGACCGCCGAAGACAGTCGATGAAGAGTTGCTGCCGGGTGTTCTTCTTGTCACCAGGTTGCATTCTCGCAGTGTGTCACGGTGTGATTCTGTTCTGTGTTCGAAACATCTCGTCGGTTTTGGTCGTGTGGCTACGATCGTTGTGTAGAAAATCGCCGCTTTCGAAATACTGCTTCTCAGCTTTGCTGTGCCTGGACCACCTGTTTTTCTTCAATACTCACAGTACTGACTCACAGATACTCACAGTTCCTTCACCAAAGTCCCTTTACGAGTCTTCAAAACGTCTCGATGGTCGACGACGTCCAGTTTGCGTGGACGCCACATACGTCCGCCTGTGGGCGTGGCCGCCTGGAGAGGTCACGCGGCGATGTGACCGGGCCCGCGTCGTCCCCACAGGGTCTGCAGGAGACGGCTCGGATGCTGCAAATGGAGGCCAGTCTGCCGGTCTCGACACCGAAGGCGGCGCACACGATCCACCCGCCGGCGCTGCGGATAGTGGGGCCGGCGCCGACCACCCCGAGACAGGTGAGCTTTGCGTAGTACTTTGCGTGCGGTGTACGGAGTGTTACTTGATGACTTCGTCCGAACTGGGTTGTCCCGTCGACGGTAAAATAAACAAACTCCAACACGAGACTTGTCAGCTGGTGGGTACCGACCTCCCATGCCCCTCCCACCACCCCGGCACAGGTCAGCTGGTGTATTTGTGCGCGTGTGTGTATGTCAGGCGTGGTTTAATATGGCCACCACCCGTGGTCAGCCGGTCGCCAGTTGTGTGCAGAGTGGTCCGCTGCCGCAGGGTCGGACGCCGGCAGTCGGAGGCCGAGTGTCGGCGCCCGGGGACAGCCTGGCGGCGACGCCGCACCGTCAGCCGCCCACCACGCCGGCCTCCAGAGGTGTTCCCCCGCCTGGCGGCGGCGGAGGCGGAGGCGACGGCGGCGGCAGCGGCGACGGTGGCGGCGGCACGGCGCTCACACAGCCGCTGCACGTCCGGCTGAATCACGCCAGGTGAGAGAACTGAACCGCGGCGGGTTAGAGAACTGAACCGCGGCAGGTGAGAGGACGGAACCACGCCAGATGAGAGCACTGAATCACAGCACGGTGAGAGGATTGAGCCGTGCAAGCACAAGTCTGCTGTGTGTGAGGCGGCCCTGTCTGTGCGCCGGTACCGCCCGGCCGTGCCCCTGACCTCCGTGTCCGCCCGCAGAGGCCTTGCGCGCCGAGGCGGCCCTCTCGCCGGTCTCGACGCCGGCCGGCCGGCCGACGCGGCAGAAGTCCAGCGTCGACGCGTCCGTGTTCAAGCTGGAGCGGCCGTGCGCGGCGGCGGCCGCCGCCGACCCCATCACCCTGGACCGGGTCGTCACCGAGTATCTGATGAACCAGCACGCGTTATGCCGCAACCCGATGGTGACATGCCCGCAGTTCGACCTGTTCGAGCCGCACCGCTGCCCCCAGCCCAAGTCGAAGCACTCGGCGCCGGCGAACCTGGCGCAGCGGCTGACGCGACGCGCCGTGTTCCCACCGCACGGCGGTCCGGACGGCCGCCGGCTGGACGTGCGCCTCATCTACAGTCGCTACTGCCCGGTGCGCACGTTCCGCGAGTTCGCCGACGACGACACGACCATGTTCACGTGCGCCACGTTCACGCCCGACGACATGAAGTACATGATGATCGGCACGCACGACGGCACGGTCAAGGCGTTCAACCTGGACACGGGCGAGGTGGAGGAGACGTACACGTCGCTGCACGCGTCCAGCATCACGCACCTGGAGGTGAACCGGTCCGGCAACCACATGCTGACGTCGTCCCGTCGCCGCCGGCCGCTCTCCGCGCTGTGGAGCATCGAGAACGTCTTCGAGAGCATGTGAGTGCCGCCGCCGACGGCGCCCGCCGCCTGGGGGGATAGGGGGTGATGAGTGCTGTTTTCGTGCGCTGTTGGCGGCAGTGCACGGTTGTCTGCTTCGCTGGAATGTTTGATACTGTGATCGCCGGCTGATATTAACGTTCGGAAGTCAGCAGCAGACGTGTGTTCGGTGTTCGGGGAGGACGTGATGTCGATGTGTTTGCGGTCACAGCGCCCAGTTATCAAAACGGTGTCGACTATTGTAGCGCCTGACAGTGAAGTCCTGTAGTGTAACGTGAAATTTACCGTGGCCTTCGAGCCAGGCACAGCACGATCGAACAGGCAGCCGTGAGTGATTTTGTTTGCTGTTGCGTTGCGTTCTGACAGGGCGCCTTGCCGCTGCTTCTCCAGGGTCAGCTTCCCCGAGGACGAGTACGTGGAGTTCAGCAAGCTGACGCAGGCGCAGGTGCTCGGCACCCAGCGCACCACGGGCACCAACAACTTCGCCGCCAACCTGTACGACATCAGCACCGGCCAGCGCGTCAGCCAGATGGTGCCGCGCGACGGGAACGGCTACCAGGCGAACCGCGCCACGTTCGACCCCACCGACGAGCTTGTCCTCAACAACGGCGTGCTGTTCGACGTGCGCGCGCCGCGCGAGGTGCACAAGTTCGACAAGTTCAACAACACCATCAACGGCGTGTTCCACCCGAACGGGCTGGAGATCGTGGCCAACACGGAGGTGTGGGACATGAGGACGTTTCACCTGCTGCGCACGGTGCCGGCGCTGCAGCAGTGCCGCGTGCGGTTCGCCAACAGCGGCCACGTGATGTTCGGCGTGCGGCTGTCGGGCGCCGAGCGCGACTCGGACGAGCGGGCCTTCGAGGAGGTGACCTCCTTCAAGGTGATCGACGCCGTCGACTACACCAGCATCGGTGAGCGGCCGGCGGAAGGCTGCCAGCGTGAGAACGTGCTCGCGGAGGTGGCCGGTGGGGCGGGTTTTGTCGAATCGTGTGATTTAGCTGTGTAAAGTGGAAAGTTGAAGTTGCCGTTATATGTAGTAGCGTCGTTTTTTGCCAAGGCTAGCGTTTCGAGCAGGATCGTTGTCATTCCCGGTCCTTGCATTTCCGTTTGTTTTGCGTGGTATTTCTAGTGGCATTTCTAGTACCTCGCACATGCGTGTTGTGCTGTTCTTTCGGTTAGCTTATTCATGCAGCAGACACATGTGAGTGCCTACCGATTGGGTTCCTCCAGATTCCTGCTGCATGACGGTGCACGTGTTTTCATCGAGCTCGTACTCTTCAGAGCCTCTTCGTTTCATTGCGATGCCTGCCCTAGCCCCCCCCCCCCCCCCTGTCTTCTCCCCTCAATCTCTCGCCCATTCTGGGTTTGGTGGCAGGGCAGTGCACCGCTCCAATCTCTCGCCCCCGCCCCCCTGGCCCTGTCTGCCGCCGTGCGTGGATGGATCGCAATGGGCGCCGCCCACCAATGAGCCGGGCTCGTTGCAGCGACCGTGGACGTGAAGCGGCACGTTTACGACTTGTGCGTCAACTTCGACGACCGGCTGCTGGGCCTGGTGGAGTCGCAGCTGGAGATGGGCGACGTCGAGTTGGACCAGTCGTGCGTGCGGCTCTTTGAAGTCGGCCGGGTGCGCGGCGACGAGGATCTGGTACGCAGCGTGCTCTCTGTCTCTCTCTCTCTCTCTGTCTCTGTCTCTCCCTCTGTCTGTCTCTGTCTCTCCCTCTGTCTGTCTCTGTCTCTGTGTCTCTCTGTCTGTCTCTGTCCCAGTGTCTCTCTGTCTGTCTCTCTTTCTCTCTGTCTGTCTGTCTCTCTCTGTCTGTCTCTCTGTCTCTGTCTGTCTCTGTCTCTGTCTCTGTCTCTGTCTCTGTCTGTCTGTCTGTCTGTCTGTCTGTCTGTCTGTCTGTCTGTCTGTCTGTCTGTCTGTCTGTCTGTCTCTCTCTCTCTCTCTCTCTCTCTCTCTCTCTCTCTCTCTCTCTCTCTCTCTCTCTCTCTCTCTCTCTCTCTCTCTCTCTCTCTCTCTCTCTCTCTCTCTCTCTCGTTTCTCCGGTGCCTCTCCGCCCGGCCGTCGTATGCCGTGATGGCGGCGCAGTCTGGCCGGACCAGCTTTTGATCGGCTTTTCGATCGTATCGCATCTCCGGTCTCTGCTGCTACCCGTCATTGGGCGCTCGAGACGTGGCGTGCTGCTGTATTGTTTTAAGTGCGGTGGCGGACTCCGCCTGGAGTTGTTACGGTTCTCGTGCTGGTCTGTGCCTCTTCGTTCTGCTCCGGCGTGGGGTTCGGTGGCGCTGCTGACCCGCCGCGTTCCGTTCCAGGACGACCAGGAGGAGGAGGAAAACGTTGACGACACGGATGGCTCCGACATATCAGACAACGTCGCCAGCGGTGAGTCCGCCGAGTCGGCGGGACCCGGCCGGCCGCCGAGCGACGCCCACGTGGCAGACGTGTGGCGTCCACGTGTTCTCCGAACGTCCGTGTTAACATGTGCTCTGGCCGACCTCGTGTTGTCCGCGCCTCTTTGTCGACAGTGTTGTCATGCGATAATCCGGTTATGCTATTGAAGGTCTTACGGCGAATTAATGCGTGAAGGTTCGCGTGCCCTTTTGCCGGTGTTGTGGCAGGTTCGAAGCGCATCAGATAGCAGACTTTAGACCGACAGGCGTTCTGACTGCTCCGCTGATTATGTTGACCTTTGTCTTCCGTTTTTCAGACATTGCGAGCTTTTTCAGTCTTAACCGACGAAGGAGCCGGAATATGGATGGAGGTAAGTTTGCTGGATGCAGCTTTTGCGTTCGTAGGCAACTCACTGTACAGTTTGGACACCATATATCTTACGTTGTAGCATAAGGACGCTGTTGGCTGTAGATACTCATATGTTTGAGAAGGGAAATTTCAGGCTGCAAGCACTCGATTTGCTTTGATGTTTGAGTTCGTACCCCGCTGATTTTAACATTGCGTTTACACCTTGTCTGGAGCTGTTCTGACACTGTTCGCCCTCTGACAGCGTGTCCGCTGTATTGCACTCCCCCCACCCCGACACTACGTCCGCCCTTTGACATTGTGTCCGTCTTCTGACATTGTGTCCGGACTCGGACACCGCGTCCGGCCCTCTGACACCGTGTCCCAGGGTTGGAAAAGATGTTTTTTGGTGTCGAAAAACACCGGAAAATATCTGCTCGAAAAACATTGTTTACTCCAAAAGTTTGATATGTTGCCTCCATCAGAAGCTAAATTAGAACCATGTTGACAAATTTCTAACTTTGCAAGCAGATGATTCTGTCTCCATTCAGTAAAAAGCAGTCATGATGTCATAACTGACGTACACAATGAACGCTAACGTGAACCAGTATTACTCTGCAAAATTTTGTACTGGAAAACAAGAATTATACTCCGACACCAAAAACAAAAGCCAAATTCCCAACCGTGCTGGAGACTGGCTTTGTTGACTGGACTTCTTTCACCTCTGCTGGTGCTGGTGGACGCTAGTTATGCTGCCGTCCAGCGCACGGTGTGCAGACTGCTGCACCTCATGCAGCGGGAATAGGCACATTCGCAGGACATTCCGCCCTGATGTAAACAGTCGTGGCGGGTTAACCCTGCTTCCAGCGATGCCGTGTCCACCCCGTGACACGTTGTTCACCCGTGACACCGTGTCCGCCCCTCTGTGTCGGTCTCCATTCCTCTGACACCGTGTCCGGCATCTGACGCCGTGTCCGCGCTCTGTCACCGCGTCCGCCCCTCTGGTATCCTGCCCTCCCCTTGACACCCTGTTCATCCCTCTGTCGTGCCCGCGCTCTGACCCGGTTTCGGGCCGCCAGACGGCTCGGACTCGGACGTGACGTTCGTGGCGAGCGACAGCGACGGCTCGTCCTCGGTACATTCGGGCCGGAGCCGCTCGAGCGGCGCCGCCAACGACGACTCCAACGGCTCCTGGGTCACCGAGGAGGAGCAGGTGGAACAAGACGGCGCAGGTGAGAGCCGATGGTCCCTCCCCGGCGGTCGGGAGGTCTGGTTCCGTCCGGTCCGGTCTGGTCCGGTCCGGTCTGGTCCGGCTCGGCTCGGTCCGGTCCGGTCCGGTCCGGTCCGGTCCGGTCCGGCTCGGCTCGGTCCGGTCCGGTCCGGCTCGGTCCGGTCCGGTCCGGTCCGGCTCGGCTCGGTCCGGTCCGGTCCGGTCCGGTCCGGTCCGGTCCCCTGCGCTGCCGTTCTGATCTGATGGGTCTGTCTTGCCCCGTGAGGTACATAGTATGAGTTGTTCATAGACTGCGAGAAATCAGACACGTCGTCGCACTCCTGTCTGCTTAAAAGTACGCATATTGGAATCCGCTACAGAATACTCTGGAAGACTACCGATGGTCTTAGATTACAAAACAGACTCGGTGTGCAAAAAAACTTTCTTCTCGGCGGTCTGGCTTATGATAGCTGTTCCCGGTGCGTCTTTGTGGCGATTTGGGAAATTCACGCGGTGACTCCTGCCCGTTTCAGACGAGTGGAACTCCTGGTGATCGAACACTGGCCCTGGCCGCCGTCACTCCATTGTCTTTTCTGGGTTCGGAGGAAGTGAAGTGTAATTTGTACGGTGCTCTTCGCCGAACATGTCGCGTTTTTACATTTCCAGTCCACGGCGCCGGGCGGCAGCCGCCCAAATTTGCTGTGGAACAGAAATGCATTGGCGGGATGTGATCTTGTTAGTGGTGTTGGTCGCATTCACGCGGCCATTTGGTGAATAAAGTGCTGTCATGACGCGCTGGTTAAGTGCTTCTGAACGCTGAAACGAAGGGCCTGAAATGGAAACGAAAGCCGCCGCGATCCGCCAGCCCATCCCACCCACTCAAAACCGTCCGGACCACAGCGGCCAAAGGTAGATAACATGTATTGTTAACGCATACGGGCGCTCGACCAACAAACAAATGAAAGCACGGTGCTGTCCCGGCTGCAGGGCGCGGGCGCGGCACCTCCGTCGTGCCGCCACAGCACAGGGGACTCGCGGGGGCACAGGCACAACGTTCGGACGTCGCCCCCAGCGGGCAGGCACAAGCGGGGCAGGCGCGGCCGCCGCCGCCTGCCTCGACAGGGCCGGGCGCGTCTGGAAGCTGGGCGGTGGGCGGTCACAAGGCTGCGGTAAAGGCACGAGCTCGCCGGCCGCCGGCTGAGGACCACTCGCTGAGCCTGAGCGGCTCGTCAAAGATCTGGAAGGCAGCGGGATGTCAGTGACGACCACCGGCCGGTACTGTGGTGCCACGGCTCGCCTGTGCGAAATGTTACGCCTGTTGTTATCTCCAGGAAACCTGGCATCGACACGCTTCGAAACAAAACGTCCCAAAGCAATGCCAGGTTTCAACAGACGACGATACTCAAATCAAATATTACAACAACGCATCCCCCCCCCCCCCCGACACGTTTTAATACGGCCAGTTCGCGTGACGCGGAAATGAAACACTAGCGCCGAGATGCAGAATGATCGCTCCGTAGACACGCCACAGCAGAGCGATACAACTCGGTTCCCCACGCCGGTCGTCTCTCACCAAGTCTAGAAGTGATGATGCCGTGACCGCCGGCGTGCCGCCAGGGGGACGGGCAGGGTTTCGTCCGGACCGCTCGTCCACGACCCGGCCGCTCCAGTCGCCGCCGCCACCGCAGCTGCGTCCAGGGGTCCTCAAATACACGGCGCCGCCCGGCCAGCCCGACCGCCGCGGAACTGGAACGGAACGAGGACCTCTGACGGGCGGCGGTCGCAGGCAGAGGTCAGGCTGCCGACCACGCCCGGTGACTAAGTTGCGGCGCCGTTGAAATGGCGCTTAATCAATAACACCGGTCCGTTGACTGGCTCTCACACAATCGACACTTCAGAACAGCCGCTAGTTAAAACATTCCGTTCAGTCTTTGGCTTTCCAGATCGAAGTGAATCCGCTGCGGTCCGCGAAGCATTGCAACCAGGGAGCACATGACTGATGCATGATTACAGCCCGACAAATCGCACAAAACTTTCTCCAAAACCATTCACCGAAGACGCATGCCCGCGTCCGCGTCGCACGTACCGGAGCCGCAGCCGGCGCCGGTCCGAGACCGGCTCCTCCCGGCGGCCGGCCGGCGAGCGGGCGCGGCCGGCGGCGCTAGCGGGCCACCCACTCGGCCGACCGCACGCAGCGCGTCACGTAGTCGAGCACGCAGACGGGGCAGGCGCAGTGGCAGGCGGCCAGGTCCCGGTACTGGGCCAGCAACAGCTCGGCGGTGCGCGGCACGGCCGGGCTCAGCGAGCTCAGCCCCAGCCGCAGCTCGGGCATCATGTCGGCGTGCAGCGCCGCCACGCTGTAACTGTGGCCGCACGTGAACGCCACCAGCTCGGCCGGCGCCGGCACGTTGTTCTGCGCGTCGCTGACGGCGGCAAGCCGCGCGGCCGACACGTGCACGCCGCCGTCGCGGCGCCGCAGCAGCTGGCAGATGACCGAGTCCATCACGGAGTCGGCGCAGGCAGCCGTCGACTGGCCGGCCGGTAGCACCAGGCCGCCCAGCACCGGGATCAGCTCGCGACAGAGGCTGCCGGCCGCGATCTGGCGGCACACCAGCGCGCACAGCCGCACGCAGAAGCCGGCCGACAGCCGGCCGAACAGCTGGCCGATGCGGCTGTCCGACAGCTGCATGTCGGCGCTGCCGCCGAACAGCAGCACGGCCAGCGGGTGAGCGAGCCGCTCCAGGTGGCGCTCTAGCAGCTGCTCCAGCGGCGCCGCCGCCAGGCCGGCGTCCTGCCAGAAGGCGACCAGCTGCAGCAGCAGCCGGCGCAGCATCACGCTGCCGGCCACCGAGCCGTCGGCCGGCAGCGAGAGGTACTCGTCCACCACGGCGGTGGCGGCCGGCGCCAGCGCCGCCCCGTTCCCGTTCGTCTCCGTCTCGGCGCGCACGGCCGCCAGGTGGTGCTCGAGCGCGCGCGCCAGCTGGCCGGCCACGGCGCAGACGCGCGCCGCCGCGTACAGGCAGCCCATGTCCAGGCACTTGGCCAGCAGCTGCGCCGACTGGTAGCAGCCCGGGAAAAGCTCGATCACAGCGTGAAGCCGCTCGGCGTCGGTGGCGAAGCGCGCCGGCCGGCCAAGCGCGCACTCGTGCCGCTCGGTCAGGCTGAAGGCCACCTCGAGCGGCGCGCGCCGGCCGCCGTCGGCAGCCACCACCAGCTGCGGCGTGTCCGCCGAGTTCTGGCCCTGCGGCAGCCGCAGCAGGCGCCGGTTCTTCAACAGCACCAGCTTGGCGTCGTCGAGCTTGTCGGCGGCCGGCGTCTGGCCCAGCTGGCCGTAGCTGTTGCTGCCGCAGCCGAACACGGCGCCGTCGTCGGCCAGCACCAGCGAGAAGTCGGCGCCGCAGGCGGCGGCCACGGCCGGCCGGCCGCCGGGCACGGCCACCTCAGAGAGCCGCGCCGACTCCTGCCGGCCGCCCACGCCCAGCTGGCCGTCCAGGTTGCGACCCTGCGCGTACAGCCGGCCGCCGGCCGTCAGGAAGAGCGTGTGCTGCGCGCCCGCGGCCACGCTCACCACGCGGCCGTCCACGTCCTCCGTGTCGACCTCGGTCGGCCGCAGGTGGTCGCGCCCCTCCGGCGTGAACGTGCCCGCCTGGCTGGCGGCCGGCGGCTCGGGCGCCGAGGCCGGCCGCGCCGGCGCCGGCGGCGTCTCGGACGTCAGCTGGACGCGCACGGGCGGCGCCGCGCCGCCCGGCCCCCGCGTCGCGCAGCAGGTCCACCGTCTTCTGGCTGCACTTGGCGTCGACGCCGGCCGGCTGCGGCGCCGCCGGCACCGGCCCGTTGGCGGCCGCCTGCGAACGCGCCAGCGCCGCGGCGGCGCTCTTCTTCTGCGACTGGGCGCCGAGCCGCACGCTCTGCGGGTCCAGGCCCCAGCGAAGCACGCGGCCCGAGCGGAGCACCGCCACGCAGCTGAAGAAGCCGCACGCCAGGTGGACGGCTGGCTCCGGCAGCTCAACGGCGGCCGGCGCGGCACGCTTCTGCGTGCCGCCGTCGCCCAGCTGGCCGTACGCGTTGCACCCGAACACCAGCACGCGGCCGTCGGCGGTGAGCGCCGCCGTGTGGGCGTAGCCGGCGGCCACGGCCGTGACGCGCGTGCCGCGCAGTCCCGGCACGGCGCGCGGCGTCAGCACGTCGCGCGCGCCCGGCCAGCCGCACTGGCCGAACACGTTCCAGCCCCAGGCGAACAGCCGGCCGTCGTCGGTGACCGCCAGCGAGTGGTACTGGCCGGCGGCCACACGCACCACGCGCCGGTACGCCAGCGCCTCGAGCAGGCGCGGGTGCGGGCAGGCGCCGGCCGCGCCCAGGCCGAGCTGGCCCAGCCGGCCCGAGCCCCACGCGTACACGCCGCCGGTGGTGAGCGCCAGCGTGTGGGCGCGGCCGCACGACGCCTGGATCACGGCTACGCCGACCGCCGCCAGGTGCTCGACGGGCCGCGGCGTGGCCAGCTCGGCGCCCAGCTCCGGGTCGCCCAGGCAGTGGGCGCTGTTCTCGCCCCAGAGCAGCAGCTCGCCGCGCCGGCACAGGCCGGCGTGCGAGAAGCCGGCGCACAGCGACGGCGGCCAGTCGGCGGTGGCGGCGGCCGCCCGGCAGGCCGGCTCGGCGCGCGCCGGCAGCACGGGCGCGCGGTCCGGTCCGGCCGCCCGCACCAGGTGCAGCAGCACGTGCAGGTGCAGGTCCACCAGGTCGTCCGGCTGCAGCGGCTGTAGCAGCTCCTGGCCACCGCCGCCGCCGCCGCCGCCGTTAATGTCACCGCCGTCCGCTGGCTGGCTGCCGGAGAGCGAGCGCTGTGACGGCCGCTGGTCCAGCAGCGCGTGCGTCAGCGGCCGCAGCTCGGCGCTCAGCGGGTCGGAAATGACCGCCAGCCGGCGCAGCACGGCCACCGGCAGCCGCGGCACGCGCTCGCACAGCCGCATCACGTAGAGCGCGGCCAGCCGCGGCCGAGCGAACAGCACGCCGCGCAGGCCCGGGTCGTGTACCACCTCGTGCAGGAGCGGGTCATCGCCGGGCGGCGCCGGCGCCGGCTCCGGAGCCGTCAGGCAAGCCAGCAGCCGCTGCTGCTGGTGCCGCTCCGCCAGCAGGTAGCGCACGCAGTCCCACTGGCGCGCCAGCAGCGCGAACTGCAGCGCCAGGCCGGCGTCGTAGTGCCGGTTCTCGTGCAGGAACTTCTCCAGAGCGGCCGCGTCGCCGGACGCGCCAGACCGCAGCGCCATCTCGACGTGCGCCAGCAGCGCCATGTTGGAGAGCTGGCGGCGGTCGGCCATCAGCAGGCCCTCGCTGACGCCGCTCAGCAGGATCGTGGCGTAATGCAGCAGCTGGCTCGAGTAACCGAACGCCGCGAACTTGTGCACCACGGCCATGTGCGGCTTCTTGGTGAGCCGGTAGTACGCCAGCGCCTGCGTGAACTCGCGCTCCTCCAGCTTCAGGTCGCCGAGGGTCTCGAACAGGCGGCCGGCCGGCACGTTGAACAGCTTGTGCGCGCGCTCCAGCAGGTGGGTTCCCGCGCCGGCCGACATGCCGATCTCCAGCAGCGCCGCCTCCGGGCTCGCGAGCGGCTCGCAGACGGCCACGCCGCGGCGCGTCACCACCAGACAGCCGCGCAGCGGCGTCTGCCGCAGGCCGTCCAAGTGGGCGGCGAGCCGCGGCCGCGCCGGCGGCGTCTCCTCTGCCGACGGCAGCAGCGCCACCAAGCCCGTCGGCCGGCTCCAGGTCGAACACGGACAGCACGGCGTCCTCGTTGAACCGGCGCAGGTCCATGTCGCACTGCGTCAGGTTGTACGACACCAGGAACAGCCGCGACGTCTCGGCGTCCGTCACGAAGATGACGGCGTCCGTCACGAGCAGCCAGCCCACCGACGGCGGCAGCTTGTGGATGGAGAGCGGCACCGACTCGAGGTCGGCCGCGTGGACCGACAGCGTGCCGGTCGGCTCGTAGTAGCCGGCCAGCGCGTCGCCGCCGCGCAGCGCCTGCGGCTGCACGCGCGTCTCGCCCAGCAGGCCGGTCAGGCTCTCGGGCTTGGGCGTGCGCGGCCGCTCGGGCTCGGCCGGGAAGGCCGCCGGCTCGGAGGCGCCACCGCCGCCGCCGCCGCCGCCGCACGCGCCCGTCTCGTCGCGCTGCACCGAGCGCCGGAACAGCCGCGAGTCGGCCCAGCGCTGCTGCAGCGAGCCGAGCTTCTCGCGCGACATCTGGCGCAGGCTGTTGAGCTTGGCGCGCACCAGCTCGCCGGCCGTCTCCTGCAGGTCGGCCGGCGGCGGCGCGCCCTGCAGCGCGTCCAGCGGCACCAGGTACCCCGCCGAGCGGTGCTCCAGCAGCAGCCGCCACTGCTCGCCGCCGCCGCTCGAGATCAGCAGGTAGACGCGACCCTCGGCCTCCTCGCGCACCACGTCCAGCCGCGAGATGGCGCGGCGCACGTACGTGCCGCCCACCCGCTCGCCGCTCTCCAGGTCGACGAACTCGATCTCGCCCTGGCGGCCGCCGAGCACTGCGTAGTCGGTGGCGCCGCGCCGCCACCAGGCCACGGCCGCCGGCTGCGGCGGGTGCGCCGACGGCGGGTGCACTGTCGCGTCGTCGGCGGCGAAGCGGCCGACGGCCGCCGGCGGCCGCGGCGGCCGCAGCAGCGCGGCGGCCGGCAGCACGAGCAGCGCGCCGGCCGAGACGGCCGCCAGCAGCCAGTCGCCCGACGGGTCTAGGCAGATGGCCTCGACGCGCTTGCCCGGCTCGGCCGGCAGCTCCACCTGGCGCACGAGCGGCCGCTGCCGGGGCCGCAGCAGCGCCAGCAGCAGCGCGCCCGAGTCCAGCACCAGCGCCAGCACCGTGTCGGCGCCGGCGTCGCGGCTGG
Organism: Capitulum mitella; assembly: GCA_030062745.1. Taxonomy (NCBI): domain Eukaryota; kingdom Metazoa; phylum Arthropoda; class Thecostraca; order Pollicipedomorpha; family Pollicipedidae; genus Capitulum; species Capitulum mitella. Next base: position 3,609,759 of record CP099848.1, read on the forward strand.
CCGCCAGGCGGACGGCGGCGCCGCCGGCCAGCGCCAGCAGCGGCCGCATCCGGAACAATGGGATGGGCAGCATGGCGGCGCCCGGCCACGCATCCAGCGGCCGCCGGCCGGCCCCGAGCGCGCCCTGCAACAGACGGAGCCCCGTCACAGCGCCGCCCAGGCACCGAGGACACGGCGCCGCAGAGACGCGTGCCGAGCACGCCCTGTAACACACCATACGCCAAACATTTACGGAGCACCTGGAGGACAGGAGAGCGATACCAGCGCAACGTTTACACTCTCTGGACAAACCAGCAGGGCGTCAATCGGACCTAAACGACGTCTGGGACAGACCACGATTGGGCACCGCTGCACGGGCGTGTTCGATGGCCATTATGGACTCCGGAACGACGTACCGGCAGCCCTAGCTGCCGCCTCGTCTGCGCGCACTGGATGGACCCAAGCATCACCGACAGACACCGGCCATTTACATCCACCCAGACCACTCGAGCATGAGGAAATTTCCGTTACAGACTGACCACAAAATGCCACACACGCTTCAGCCTACGCAAACATACAAACTCAGCCGAGAACGCAGATCACTGGTTCGAACACGCATAAGCCGGCAAGTATTCTCCGGACCTTAATGGCCAAGACGACAGGTCGCGACCCACAGCAAACACCGGCCCCGCTCTGCGTCCCAGACAACCGGCACAAAGCATCCGGCCGTGACGGGCCAGCGCCGCCGGGTCAGGGGAGCCGACCCGGGCCCAGCGACCGGCAGAAACTCGCCCAGCCAAACCGGGCACACAGGAGGCTTACGTTGGCCGGCCGCCGTGCCACCTCTCCGGAGCACATCCGCCGGACACTCCGGCACGGACGCCGCACGACAGACCACCAGCGCGCCCGGCCGGCCGACCGGCCACGTGCAGGCCGCGCGGGCAGCAGCGGTAAACACAGGGGGAGCAGCCGCGGCACGCCGGCCCGGCCGGCAGCAGCAGACCAGCCGGCCGACGCCCGCCGCCGCCGACTCCGGCCCGGCCCGGCCCGGATCGATCTCCGGTGACTCAGACGGCCGCGCCGGGCCGTCACACCGGCTGGCCGTGACCCGAGCCGGACCGTCACACGGACGGACCGTCACACGGGCCGGCCGTGACCGGGGCCGGACCGTCACACGGGCCGGCCGTGACCGGGCTAGGCCGTCACAAGGACGGACTGTCACACGGGCCGGCCGTGGCCAGGGCCAGGCCGTCACACGGACGGACCGTCACACGGGCCGGCCTTGACCAGGCCAGGCCGTCACAAGGACGGACCGTCACACGGGCCGGCCGTCGCCAGGGCCAGACCGTCACACGGACGGACCGTCACACGGGCGTGGTCAGATACGGGGAGGGAGGAGCACTGACGCAGAGGACCGGACAGACCGCCAGAGGCCGGCCGTGACGAGGACGGTTAGAAGCCGAGAGAGAGGGGGGGTGCTTCCGCAGAGGACCGACCGAACCTTCACAGGGATCTGTCAGGTACGGGAGGGAGGGCTGCTGACGCCGTGACGCAGAGAACCGGCCGAGCCGTCACACCGCTGGCATGACGCCAAGGTCCGATCCCCGTGTTAACAACCGCCCTTCACTCCGACTTCACCGGTTCCGGCTGGTTAGCTGGTTAGCTGGGGTGAAGGGTCTGGCGACGTCAGGGCCATATGGCGTCCACGCCAGTCGGCACACCACTCAGCGAAGTGGGCTGAACCCCTGGATGCCATAAATGTCAATGAACAATAAACAACGGACACTGCCGTGCAGGCCCTTGCCGCGAGCCGTTATGGCGGAAATAAATGTCTGCGGTCCCACATGCAATTGCGAAACCTGCAACCTGTTCGCCAGCACGCCGACACGACGGCTAACTCCTCCCCGCGGACCGTTCCAGGCGGCCAGACCCTTTCCGAACACTCTTCGCGGAACCGACCCGAATCCCCAGCTGTATCAGACATTACGACGGGGAGTTCGCATATCCTGTAACCGCAGGATGCATATCCTGCGGTTACAGGATGGGCCGGCCGCAGGGCCGCAGGGCCGGCATATCCTGTAACCAGTCTATGCAGCGGTTTGTACACGCCTTGGCTGTAAGCCTTGAATGTGATCCTCACAGACGAATCCTTGGCAAGGAAACTGTCTTTAAGCAACTGATCGTGAGGGTGTACTTCGTGTCCAATATACGGAACGCAGCTGCAAAAGATGTGAATGCGTGCTCGTACTTAGTGGAAACCGCCAATGGGCTTCCTTCAGCAATCTCCTAACAGAACAGCGACTTTGCTGTGGTATTATTCTTCTCTGGGAGAACCATCCAGAGATGAGGCCACGATTATTCAGGAGGCCACTGGAGAAATCAGATGCTTGAGAAAAGAACTGGATACCAGGCTCCAACGTTGCAGCTTTAGGTAGCTGGTCAGCAAACTTTTGCAGCAAACGTACCCTGTCTTTAGGTAGTTGGTCACCAAAAATAATTTTTTCGGTTCCATTTAGCTGACACTTCAAGGTGGTATTCAAGCAATCGGCGCGACTAAAAACCGTTACATCGTTAGCATAATAAATGTCATAAAAATTTGGACACCAAGTTTGAACGGAAGTCTTTAAAACGCTCCCTTACACTTCTTACAACTCATTTCCACAAGCATAACTAGACCAGTCAAATTTTAACTTCATTAGCAGCAAACACGTCACCATCAGCCTTATGAAAACTGTCCTTGGCATGCGACTCCTGTTCCTGGGCCGTTCGCTGTATGCGTGTCGGACTGTTCGGACTGTCTGCTGTTCCTGTCACTGTTCCTGGACTGAGCCTGCTGTACACTGTTTCTAGTACAGTCTTGTGAATTTTCGTCAGGTCGGGGGGATTGGTGGTGGGAACCCTCCTCCCCCCGGTTTTCTGAGATTAGCCAAAAAACGAAAAGGCGATAAGGTACAAAACATGGGGTACCTTTTCATACATCCTTATTTATACCTTGTGTCGATTATGAAACTGAGGGTTACCTCACGTGATTTAGCACAGGTAAAGTAAGACCATGTTCCAGAAAATGAAACTGGCAAAACATTTTGTGAAACGCATCGATTCACATGAAACTAGGCATACTGATGGAACATGGCACTTGGAACAATTCTGCTATATTGAATTCTCAAAGATTTCCAGGTCACTGACATTAGGTCGGCTGAATTTACGGCATTTTTGCGCTTAGTTTTACGATTATGGGATTGGTTCGGCGGTTCTGAAGCTTGGATCACAGGGGTCAGATCACGCTTCATATTGCATTTTCATACCCGCAACTGAGTACAATTCTTTGCTTTACAGTACTTGAGTGTCTACTGATAGTCATATGTGCTTCCAAAGAAATAATACACGATAAGAACTTATTTGCCGTGGATGCCCCAATCCCATTTCACCCAGGCTGATATGATTTTATCTTTTGGAACATTATGTTTGTTTTCAATGCGAACACACTTTGTACCGCCACAAATGATAAGCACTATACCCATGCCTATTTCATACATTTATTCTGCCCTAATACTCCTATTTTTGGCTGCCAAAAAAGAAACCCGTCATATTGCGAAAATAACTTCCAGCCAAACATGAGGCTTCTGCACTGCGACCGTGCCTGCCGCCCGGTATCTCAGCGGCTTACGTGAAAGATGCTCCAGAACACGGACGTCACAACGCAGAAGGGATTTACATGATCCGATCTTATAAAACTTCATGATGTACCGTGTTTGATCAACGAAAATGCGGCAGACGACACGAGACACACCACAGACTATACACATAGGAGTCAATGCACTGACCTAGGCCGACCTTGTTTGGTTTTAATATGCCGGTTGCTAACTTCATTTGCGTGCTAGACACATTTCCAGCACATTCCAGCCAAGACACATACTCATAAATTCGGAAAAAAGATTTCTACTCGTACAAAAAGATGGCCATTTTGACTTTATTTTCCGTTTTCCTTGAACTAGTCAAATTTAGCTGAAAACGCTTTTTTTCGCCCCACATACGTGAATCAAGTCTGTTTATTATTAAACCCCTTTTGAGCCGCATAGAAAACTTGGTTAGAAGCGCTCTCTGCGGAAAAATGACCTAGGATGACCTCCAGTGACCTTAATAATGACCATGTTAAAAAAAATATCTGTCTGCTTCCTTCTAGTTGGGACAAGGGCCTTCGGATGGTGTTCTTACTTTTCTGTGGGACTTACAGCTCTCGAAATCTTAGGAAGGGGGTCTCGTGAGTCCCAGGTCCGGCGAAGGCTGATCCCGAGGCCGACCCGGCGAGGGTTAAAAAATGTGATTAATCCAGCTACCCTGAACTTGGGGTGTGACGCAACAGAACTCGCGGGCCGACGCTGGGACTGCCCAACAGCACGGGAATAGTTTGTCCTAACACCAATGTGTTGCACGTCAATATTTCTGGAGAGCTACGCCCCTCACTGTAACCATCGCTGACCTTTGAATCATGGTCCAATGTAAACCAATTTTGCTCCGATGAACTGAAAGGATTTCATCTGGGTAATCAAAGGAATGCAACTAGTTGGTTTTCCGGTTATTTATCGTTACTCGCGACAGCCAATGTGTTTTATTTCGCTATCACCCTTAACCTTGCCAGCTGGCACTCAGAAGGGAGGAAATTAGCCACCGGTCATATATTTACCAGAGGCCTTTTGACTCAAAGCTAGCCGCAGTCAACACTTAAAATACGCCCCGCAGGAGAACTGGTCGTCTCTGAGCCCAGGAATATTCTCCAAATTTCCAGACCAAAAGATGTACGTCTCACCATCAAAGCTGAGCTGAAATGGTACCCAAACCACTTTCCGGTTTTAAAACCGCCCCTGGCTGCTTACCGCTCAGGTGATGTCTTGGCAGACTGGTACCAAGGTGAATGCAACCTCAAAGCCACCGACAACAAAGCCGCACGACGTCAAAGCTGAATGATTCCAGTACACGTGTAACTCACGTTTCTTTATCCGTAAGCTTGGCTTAAGACTGCGTAGCTCCCCAAGTACTACTCTGCAATGACGTCCAGCCGCGTGAACTGGCGGGAAACTGCAAGCGTGAAATTCCTTGGTAAGCATTTAAATGGCCGGCTTAAACATCCTTCGGTTGGCTGATGCATGTAAGCATAAGTCAGTCGTCCGTTATTTAGATGTGTATCGATTTTGACAACCTGTTTTCTCGTTTTACAATGGCATACGTACAGCGAGCTAAGAAGCGTAAGTACAAGAGCGTATCCAATTACATGACTCTGCACAAGTCAGCATGTGGGCATAATTCATGATTCACTCGAAGGCACATTTAGAACGCTGACTCGCCTTTCCCGCGTGCAGCCATACAGGTGCATCATCGAGGCCAGACCTTCACCACGGACGACGGTAATTTTGGGATTCTGGGGTGCGTCTGCTGCTAACGGGCACATACCACGATTTATTTACTTAGTTCATAAATTTATTTGCAGAGTGCCATTTCACTTGCATTGCGGTGTATTTGTTGTTTCTAACAACTAAATGCCGAACACACAATAGCAAGTATATTCACAGCCAGAATCAATCTACTGTGCAGCAAACAAGGCACAGCAATGTGCACCAGAATGCCCTGGGAGCAACCAGCAGATTCAGGCTCCAAAAGCAATATTATTCTGGAGCAACCTCTAAAATACGGAACACGTGAGTTTTTAGATTGGGAAACCAGCCTGAAACAAGACAAAATCAACGCCTTGGGCCCGTAAGCACGAGTGATGCCAAAATCGCAAACATTCATGCTATGGGAACCCAATTTAATCAATTACACATCAAAACAAATCCCTGATTCAATTACTCACCACCAAAGCTTGAGGCCCAAGTGTGTCACTAGCCCAGGCCCTGTCAGAAGCCAGGGCCCCTCAGCCTGGATACAAAAAACACCTTAAGGGATTGTTTACTGCTGGGGGCCTAATGTGCACACATGAAGAAACCATGAAGCTGTGCTTCAGCCTGGCCAGTGTTCCTGTAGGGAGGCCAGCTAAACAGGGCTGGGGCTCAGCAGCAGCTTCAAGGGGAATGCTCCACCACAGTCAGCTTTTCATAAATTCTCTTGGTTGATCTCAAGAAAAGAATGCTGCTGATGACAAATGCAGTACCCAGTCAAGAAACACAAGCTCACTGATCTGCGCCCACTGTTATGCCATGTAGTGCCTGCAAACAGGACATGGCAGAACATGACATGCTGTAAAACTGTGGAAAACTCAAGCAAATGGATTTAAGACATGATGCATATTAAAGACATACTTCTAATATTACATGCTACAACCTGGCTGTCTCTGTTCAAAGCATACATCCAGGCAGGATGGTTTATTTACTATGGTGCTGGTCTGAAATTTAATCCCTGAGAAGTCAACCATCTACTTCAATGTCAAGTGTTTTCACCAACTGTTTCTAGTACCAGTCTGTGACTGTGTTTGATTCAGATGAAGTGGATTGATTTACTGTGTAACTCCAAGGCTGGGAATCAACCCCTGATTCACATTCACAGAATGTGTAATTGATCCAAAATTGATTCACTCAATAACATTGCATATATTATTTTAAACTATCAGTTGATCAGTTCAGTTAGTGGCAAACAGATATTAATAACACAATGATGTATGTGTAAAACTAAACAATTTGAAAATCTGGAGCCTTTTCAAGAGTATATGAGATATAATATTAGTTGAACACTAATTTGTCCTCATGCCACATACTTCTAGGTAGATTAATTCACAAGTGACCCTTTCAACCAGCAAGTGATGTACTTTTTATTCTGAACTACAGCTGTATCTATGTTTGCAAAAATGCACAGCAAAGTTGTTAAGCAGTGTAATGCTGCATGTGCCAGTTAGCGGAAAAAAAATAAAGAAAAATAAAAGAGTGCAGCTTTACACATTTCCAAACAAGACAGTTTGGCTGGCAAGTACCATGGCAAAACAAGATAGCAAATAAGACTCCTAACTAAAGGATTAGCTTGTTTGAAGTCCCCAACCAACCAACCAAAGTGTATTGTAAGCAGGGTAACCAATTTAATCCAGCAAAGTATCAAAGACCAAAAAAAGTTCATGCTAATGGCCTGTCAAGTTATTGAGAAGTTTAATGCTGCATGTGGTACTTGTGTCAAAAAAAAATTAAAAAATGGAAGAGTGCATCTTTGCACATTTTGAAAGTTAACAATCTGTCTGGCCAGTACTACCACAAAACAGTGCAGTAAATAAGACTCCCAAACAAAGGGCAAGTTTGTTTAAAATCTAGCAGCCCACTACACTCTATGCCGGGTAACCAATTTCATCCAGCACGGTATCAAAGATCAAAAACACTGGTGACAATTACCTGTCTGGTCCAGAAATATCCAGTATCATGAACATTTTTACATTTCCTGCAGCTCCTGGGAAAAATCTGACCATAATGACTAGTTAGCCCTCACACTGCCCACATGCTAGTTCTGGCATGTTAAAAAGCAATGGCTGAGTTGAACATTTCTGTTGACTATGAGTTCACCACCCAATTACCATCAGTTGCCTAAATGTGAGTTGTGCATGTGTGAAAGTCTTATGCCTTGGTTTGTTAATACCCTTGTCTTTTTACAAATTCCTACAGAAAATGCAGCCCTGTGTTGCACAGATCAATACATCCCTGTATGTTGCACAGACACAGTCAGATGAGACCATTCATCACTCTGCCCTGAGCTTTGAGTGTCCAAGAATAATTGCACACTACAATACAAAAATTCAAGAAACACCATACAACAGTAGTGAATGGGATAGCAATAACATTTAACTCAGAACTACAAGCTTGTGTGGTCAAGCTTGCACAAGAGCAATGCTCACATCCACCATGCACATCAGTTCTGTGCTAACAATTTGCATGTATCATTTAGAACTGATCTATTGAATTCATAACAGATGAGGGAAGCAACATTTCATGTAAATTGCATGATACTGTGCGATGGACAATGAAATGGAGATCAGGGGGACAGCTATCCCCAACTTTGGACAACATTTAACATTAACCCTATGGCACTGCATGAAAAGAAACAATGAGAAAATTACATTTGTTCCTCCCACTTCCAAGAGGTTTCACTGCTCTTGGCATTGTGTGCATAATCTTCTAGTAAAATCAGTAAAAACAAAAAATCAGTCACCACCGCTGAAGTCATACCTGCAGATATTCAGTCACTGCTGAAAAATACAACCACCAAAGAGAATGAGAAAAAATCTGAACAAGTGTACTTACCCTACAACGAAGAAATCTGCGACTGTGGTTTCGATAAAGACGAAGAACTCATTAACCTCAAAAAAATGATCAATGGACTGCAATTTCTGTCATATTTTTTTCCACCTTTTGAGTGCAATCACACTGTTTTTTAAGGCATAAGTGGCGCAGCAGCGCCGGTTTTCCTCACGATGCAACTTTGCTTGTAAAAAAAGAAATTAAAATACTGCAAAGCCCGGAGGATAAAGTGTCACTTTTTAACGTACAACTCCTTACCATCAACCATGTGCCTGGCATTGCATTCGTCAAGCACTTTGCAGCATAAATGGGAATTGGCACCCAGGACACTTGAAAAATGCCTAGTTTTAATCAATTACTCTTCCTTCTTTTTATTTGTAGAATTGTCAGTCATTATCGTGATGACAGACATTTTATTATTTTCATTTAGGGCTGTACTGCATCTTCAGAAGCACCATTCGTCAAATATATATGTAAACTTGGTTTGCACGGATGGTTCCACACCTATGAAATATTAGGCAAACTTCAGCCAAATACAGTTCCATAATACTTTCATTCACAGTACCACTTGAATCATGGTCTGTACAGCAGCGTACGATACCAAAATATCACATCTTTAAGAACCTGACAGTGTCCAAGGTTTGATACATGCTATTTGACCTGATTTATTTATTTGTATTTCATTTATAGGGTCCATTTGTTGATGTCTCATAAGAGACGACTGATATTTCAGGCAGAAAAACTAGCTTTCGCTTAAAGTAGGCCAATTAACATTGGCAGCTAACTGTGAAAAACAAGATCATTAATTTGCAATTTTGGAGGATTTTTGTTTTGTCTTGTCACATTTTGTCTTGCTGGAGGAACTTGCATAATACCAGTATTTTATTGGTGTTTATCATCATGGCGGTAATTTCAAGTATAACGCTTAAGTTTCATATGCGACGCAAGTGCAGCTACCTGTGCCATTGCTTGATGTGAGGACAAAAAGGCTAATTTTGCATTGCGTGTGCGTCAGAGGATAGGGGTAATCAGGCAGATACATACACAGAAGATAGGAAGTGTCTCAGAGGATTTTCCAGGGTGGCATGGAACAGTAGTCATGAGATGATTCACTGGTGTCATTGGTGTCATTGGTAACAATGCATTGCTGGTGTACACCAGGCAACGCTTTGTTTCATTTGTATTATGTTGCTTGCTATATCACGGTTTGGAAATCTGTATGTTGTTCTTGAAGTATAATTTTTTTTTTTGGAGTGCAGAATTTTGCAAACAGTAATGCTAGTTTCAGTTGGTGATCTTGATGTAAATCAGTTATGACATCAAACTTGCCTCCTACTGAATGGACACAGTATCATTTGTTTGCAGAGTTAGAAACTTGTCAACACAGTCATAATGCAGATATCTGATAGATGCACAAGATGAGACTTGGATGATAAAAGGTACTTGGAGTGCTTTTTTCTGGTGCTCTCTAACTCCAAAAACAACACATTTTCCAGTCTTGTACTGTAAACTAGTTCAAATCATGAATTTTGCTGCACTTATGTAAATGTTGAACATTAAAACAAAACCATTACTATCTGTTTAAACTAAAGCAACACAAGAGCCCTGGTGCCTCTTGAAAATACTGTTTATGTCTCAGGTGCCTAAAACCAATTGATTTTTACTTGACTGTGGGACAGAATCATTGAGCATGGCTTTATATTAGGGTGGTTGTTGTGATTTCTGATATGCATGTGTCTCTCCACATCCATGCAACATGAAACATCTTCCCCTCTTCAGACCACTTTTACTTCATATATCATGCAGAAAAATGAACAAACTTTCATACTAAATGAGAAATTGGCTACACCCTTGCCATCTTTTCTGCAGAAAATCAAGTTGCATTGTACCATTAACAAATGCAGCAGGAACTGATGCCATGTTGTTTACACTAAGTTTGGTGCAAGAATGCCTTGTACTGTGAAAAAAACTGGTGATATTGTATGTCATTGCAGCCAGATGTGCAATTTTGGATGGAAAATCACACCTAAGCATGAAAATAAATGGATCCCAGGAGTGGAAATATTACATCTGAACACCATTTTGGCAGCAAATTGCATGCTCCTAAATCCTTGATGTTGTAGCCTTGCAATGCAGAATTTAATCCTAATGCATCTTTTCTTCCAAGATTTTGACATCATTCAGCAATTTTTGCATCTGCATATGCAATCAAGAGTAAATTTTGAAACATTGCTGCAGTTGGCAGAAGTGTTGGAAAAACTCTCATTTGCTAGTGTCAAGGAGCACCAAAAAAATTATGCTCCAAGAAGAATTTTGTACTCCAAAATGGCCATTTGCTCCCCCCCCCCAAAAAAAGACATGGGTATTCCTACTCAACCAGAGCTTTGAAGTTGCCCAGCATCCACCTCTGGTTGATGGCTTACCATCTATACTCAGGTGCTGAAGTACACTCTGAACTTATGGCCAGCCACCTTCCACCCCCCTGCCCCCCTGGTCAATGATTCTGCTGACCTACCATGTTGACCCAGGAAACTGGTTTCCCTGAAAGGGAGCCACTGGATCCCCCCTTGCTGGCCACCTATGCTTGTGAACACCTGGTTAGTCCATGTTTCTCACATAAACATGTGGCATTTTATAGAGAATTTGTACTCTGACACCAGGAAGAAAGGCCAGGTTTCCAACACTGGTTAGCAGCCTTTATTTTTGGCATACCTGCTAAAATATAAACATCTTTTGGTTTTTTGATACATCTTGGCATCCAGTCCAAATGGATCTGGCCACACTGTTTTGTTTATATATATATATATATATATATATATATATATATATATATATATATATATATATATATATACATTACATACATATATACCTTTAATTATAAAATTATATTACATGCTGGTCACATCAAGTAACATATGTACTATCATCATGAGGGGCAGAATACTTCAACCTTAGAAATGCCCTTGCTGAATTAGTTGTTGGAAAATCCAAGCAGAAGCCAAAGAGACCAGTGGCATGGCAGTCAGCAGCACATATAGTGACGATTTTGGGTTATTTTTTCCACATCTTGGAATGATGGTATGCAACAATGTGTCATAAATATTTGCCTCAATGTTGTCTGACATGATTTTCACCATTTTTTTGCCGGAAAATAAATGCCTGGTGCAAATTTGGTGCATGGCCTACATTCATCCTTGTATCCAACATTGGTCTGTGCTACCCCACAGAGGCATGCAGCTATTATGTAAAACACAGATGAGTAACCAAAATACATTGACAGATAATTGGGAAGTGATTCAAAAATGGTGTGCCAGCATTACATTGCAATGCTGTACAAGGCAGTATATGTGAAACCGAGAGATAAACACAGGGTTGTAAAGTACACCTTTATGGGCTGAGGGGAAGTAGAGTGAAAACTGGAGTTTTGTGCTCCTGGATTTCTCAGTATAGATTTAGTTCCCAACTATGAAATAAACCTTGTTAATGTTCCATCCCAGGCTTTGATTTGTGCTAATTTAAAGGCATTGCAAGGAATTCTCGACCCAGTAACTGAGGCCAAAGAGTACCATGATGTCTAGGGAAGCACTGTGAAGTGTTTGGTATCATCAGTAAAACATGGCAGGCATCTGTGGGAGGTTGTTAGCAAAAATCAGAAAGAGTCTGGGGTCGAGAATGGAGCCCTCAGGGGTACCGTATGTGGAAGGCATTCTGTCCTTCTGACGCGGGTGGCTTTGACGACACGCCATCTTGGCCGGCAGCTAAATGTGCCCTCTTGGCTCCCTAATTCTTGGATGGATTATGCCTGTACAGCTTTTCAGGTGTGATTCGTCATGCCACACAAGAGGCCAAGTCAGGCCGTTGGTACCGATGTGGACGGTGATGAAAGGGACATCAAGAAAAGGAAGTTGGACGAATCCCTCTTTGGGGAGGTTTTATCGCAGTCAGGGTTCGTCGTAAACTTCAACAATGAACCGTACTCCCTTGGTAAGAGTGCGAGAAAAGGAGCACTTTCGAGTTTACTGAAAGTGTGCCAAACCAAATGGTTTCCATCAGGAGACAATTTGCGAGTAACACAGAAAAGTCCAAAACTTAAAAAGTGATGTAGTATTTCCCAAATATGAAATTGAGGCTAACATTTAAGGCAAAAGGTGATTCAGGAAAGCCAGAACGGTGGTTAGTTTTCAACCACTTCTTCACGTAATGAAGGGGTCTGTGATCTGCGTGTTGCAGAGACCGACCAGGCGTTGTTCCAGAAGCGACTGCAGAAGGCACTCCGTTCCCACCCCGTCCACTGCTACCCGGCCAGTATCAAGGAGTTCATGCGCGGTCTGGACAAGCATATCTCGGAGAACGCCCAGCTCAAATGGGCTCTGCTCTATACACAGGTGTGTGGGAGCCCTGTGCAGTTGGCCTCTGTGGCGGGTCCATAAACGCCAGCCTGCCTCCAGTCTGTGGAGGAAGTCGATGGGGTGCTGTTGGATGGCCAGATTTTGATAGTCAAGGGAGTAGGAAGTCAAGGGAAATTTGAGGAGGAAGAGTAGTAAGGAAACTTGAGTAGAGTAGTAGTAGTTGACGAGTAGGAGTACATAAGGAAGTCAACTGAAATGTGCATGGAAGGATGCGAAATGTTGCCTCCGAAATGCAGGCGATGATGAAATGGTGGAAGTAAATCATTGTCACTTGGCTTTCTGGTGTTTTTTGGGCATGCTAAAGGTGTTGCACATGCCATGAATTTGAAATGTAAGGTATTATCAGCTTGAAGTATGCTGCAGCCCTTGGATGTGTTTTGTGATTGCTGAGGCGTTTAAGTGTGTTGTAGTGACCATTACATGTGGCACCCATGCGTTACATGGGCTCAAGAAACCCGGAACTTTTAAAGTTCTCTTTCTTTTTGACATGCCCCGCATGCGTTCACTCGGCCGCTGGAGTTCGTTGATTCACGGACTTTGTGTGCAGTTTTGGCATTGCTCGCGGCTGACCGCAGATCTCAAGTGGATAACCGCTGATGCAGGAAAACAGGCGAAACAGCGCGTTGTGGCTGTCCATTTCCTGTCGCCGCTAACGATTTCGGAGGAGCCCAATTACCTGAGCTTTGTCCTGTGGCCCCGTCCGCTATCATTTGACTCAGCGTGGCCTGGTCCTTCACTTTGATCTCCTGCTCTGTGATCTTTTACTTCGTGGCATCCTGTCGGCTACAGACGAGGCCTGCCATCTTATTGGCACATTCTGAAGCTGGTTTAAATTTCAATTTATATATATATATATATATATATATCGCCACTGGGCTGCAACACAGCCACAGATGAAGTCGGTTGGTAAAAATACAAGAAAATATTTCGCGAAAACATGCGAGATGTTTCACGCTCAACTCGTATCTTGTGACCTGACGCACCGTGATCCATAACACCACTCTGACAAGTCGTGGTGTTCTGACCTGCCGTGATCCTTCACGCCGTTTTTCACCACCGGCCTGTCAGACTGCGACCTGCCTCCTGTAGCAGATGGGTCCCTGCCTGTCACAGACTGGGTCTTGACCTGTCGCACCGCCGCACCGCCGCCTGCCACGGACGGGCCCTGGCCTGTCACACTGCCACCTGTCACAGACAGTGTCCTGACCTGTCACGCTGCCGCCTGTCACAGACGGGGTCCTGACCTGTCACACTGCCGCCTGTCACAGACGGGGTCCTGACCTGTCACACTGCCGCCTGTCACAGACGGGTTCCGGCTGCTCGGCGGCGGCCCGGGCCGGCCACCAGGACTCGCTGCTGCGGCTGCTGCTCAACGTGGACGAGCTGCAGACGCCGCTGGTGACGCTCATGGTGGAGCGGCTGCTGGAGGTGGCCTACAGCGTCAGGTGCCCGCTTCGTGCCCGGCGCCCGCTGCTGGCTACTTAGGCCTCGCGTGTTTTCGTGTGTATGTGAGGGGGCGTATGCGTGGTAAGGCTCAGTGTCGTGTGCATCCATATGGCGTAGCATTCTTCTGTTTTAAAGGGAGGAGAGCCGTTTGTTAATTCTGTTCGCAGTGTTTCGTCGGAGTACATTGCTTTCGTTCATCTCCGAGCCTCACTTAACCGTAACCGTCAGGCCACCATGGTTGTGGCAGACGGCGTATGTTAAACAAGCGGACTGCACCGCAATGTCCGCCTCATTTCCGTTGCAGCAGTGACGATGATCACAGCCTACCGCGGCTGATTCTCGCGAACCTTCAGCGTCTGGACCGGCTGACCGACCCTGGCGCCGTGTCGGAGAAGATGCTGGAACTGCTGCAGGGAGCTCCTGTGGAGGTACGACCTTCTGCCAGGCGCAGACAGCTTGGAATACCCGTCTTTGGTACCGTCTGTTGCTTGTCAGCTTCATTACAAGGCGTGTCCTCTCTGATTAAGGTCGTCCGTGCTGCCCCTTCAGGTGCAAAAGGATATAATAACCTTCCTGCCAGAGATTGTGGACGACGCCAGTCACGCGAAGGTCGCCGAGGAACTCTGGTGAGAGTCCACCAGTAGCGTGAACAGTCCCTTTCTTCATGCCTTCACCCGCCGTGATGGTCTTCATGTGCAGAAATATGCACGTTGGCTAGGAAAAATGTAACATTTTTGAACGATTTCGTCTAAAGTGCGATGCCTGAGAGCCATGGCAGGATTCGGAACTGTTCAACGTCTATGAAAAGAGACGTTTTTTGTTTTTGTTGTTGTCAATGACTGTGCCCAGAAAGAGAAAAAAAGTCTTTTTTGTTCTGGATTCCTCCTGCCATCTAGTCCTAATAACGATACGACTCATCGCGGGCTGATTTGATATGCCGCCAGTCGTGTGTCATCTGTAAGATGTACGCGTAAGACGCGACGGCGCCGGCTGACCGTGCTCCCTGCTGCCATCTGTTGCCAGCAAGCTGTACTACTCTACGCCGGAGCTGTCCGTGACGATCATGGACGCGCTGCCCGGTCTGAGCCTGTCTCAGCAGGCGTTGCTCGACGTCAAACACTCGGTCCAGAAGACGGTGCAGGCGGTGCGTCCCGAACACCTGCCCGTCGTCGTCAAGTTCCTGCTGGAGGACGCCGGCAGGGCCGAGGAGGTACGGTCAGCTGAGTCGTGACGTCACCGCAGTCGGCGGCGATCCCGTCCGTCCGATGGAGGGATCTGCAGGATCGGCACGGGATTTACAGAGGGGATAGGCGATCGGGTGGACCAGCGTCACGCGCGTTTGCCTCGCACAGAATCGCAGTGTTGGATTTGGCCGATATTCGAAAGCGCGCCGTCGCAATTCTGACGGCAGCTAAAGTGAACCGACTGCCCAGATCCCGCCTGCTAGAGAGAAGGTGCGGGTCACTGCCGCTGGCGTTTTCGCTTCGCGACCGACTACCGCGCGTGTCGCCCGCGTTCTGTTCCGTCCCCGTGACGGCGTTGCCGCACGGTGGCTGGTGGTCCGGATCGGTCCGGGCCTTCCTGAAACAACGAGACGAGCCGACCGTGCCCCGACTGGCCCGGGTCACCCGATCGTCACCTGGCCGGCCTGTGTCACCCGACTACCGTCCGACGTGTCAGCCGGCTGCCACCTGACGGGCTTGAGTCGCCCGACTCTCGTCAGAGTCTCACCTGACTGTCTCCTCACTGGTCTGAGCCTTCCGACTGCCACCTGACGGGCTTGAGTCGCCAGACTCGCCTGACCGTCTCCCGATTGATCTTGGCCATCCAACTGCCACATGACCGGTCAGAATCATTCAGTTGTCGCCCGGTCGTCCCGCTTTCCCCGGCTGTTCCTCCACCGTGATCCGAGTGACGCCGCTGCCGCCGCCGGCAGCTGATCGCGGACCTGCGCCGGAGGGTGCGGCTGGCGGCGCCGACAGGGACGGCCTCGCAGGCCGAGCCGGGCCGCAGGGACGCCGCCAGCCACGAGATGGCGCTGCTGCAGAACATCAAGTTCGCCTTCCAGGTGGACCGGCGCCAGCACGTCTCCTGGCTGAAGGTGAGGCCGCCGGGCGTGCCGGCGCACCGGGCCGTCGGTCTGAAGGCGGGGCCGTGCGTTCCGGTTCTTAGAGAGGTCTCACTTCGTGGCGAGAGGCGTAACCGTTGGTCCGGCTGTCGGCGAGAGGGTCATTTTGTGTATGCAGCGGTCCGTTTCGGCTTCGAGGTAGGCCGCCGCTCTGCTGCTGAAACGCTGCGGCGCCACGGCTGTGTTTGGTGCCGCCGCAGCCGCGGACCGGACCGTGGACTCCGCCGCCGTTCACCGAGTACCTCGGCCGGCCGCCGCTCCGTGTGACGGTGCCGCCGCTCCGTGTGACGGTGCTGCCGCTCCGTGTGACGGTGCCGCCGCTCCATGTGACGGTGCCGCCGCTCCGTGTGACGGTGCTGCCGCTCCGTGTGACGGTGCCGCCACCCCGTGTGACGGTGCTGCCGCTCCATGTGACGGTGCTGCCGCTCCGTGTGACGGTGCCGCCGCTCCATGTGACGGTGCCGCCGCTCCGTGTGACGGTGCTGCGCTCCGTGTGACGGGCTGCCGCTCCGTGTGACGGTGCTGCCGCTCCGTGTGACGGTGCTGCCGCTCCGTGTGACGGTGCCGCCGCTCCGTGTGACGGTGCTGCCGCTCCATGTGACGGTGCCGCCACCCCGTGTGACGGTGCTGCCGCTCCGTGTGACGGTGCCGCCGCTCCGTGTGACGGTGCCGCCACCCCGTGTGACGGTGCTGCCGCTCCGTGTGACGGTGCTGCCGCTCCGTGTGACGGTGCTGCCGCTCCGTGTGACGGTGCCGCCGCTCCGTGTGACGGTGCCGCCGCTCCGTGTGACGGTGCCGCCGCTCCGTGTGACGGTGCTGCCGCTCCGTGTGACGGTGCCGCCGCTCCATGTGACGGTGCCGCCGCTCCGTGTGACGGTGCTGCCGCTCCGTGTGACGGTGCCGCCACCCCGTGTGACGGTGCTGCCGCTCCATGTGACGGTGCTGCCGCTCCGTGTGACGGTGCCGCCGCTCCATGTGACGGTGCCGCCGCTCCGTGTGACGGTGCCGCCGCTCCGTGTGACGGTGCCGCCGCTCCGTGTGACGGTGCTGCCGCTCCGTGTGACGGTGCCGCCGCTCCGTGTGACGGTGCTGCCGCTCCGTGTGACGGTGCCGCCGCTCCATGTGACGGTGCCGCCGCTCCGTGTGACGGTGCCGCCGCTCCGTGTGACGGTGCCGCCGCTCCGTGTGACGGTGCCGCCGCTCCGTGTGACGGTGCTGCCGCTCCGTGTGACGGTGCTGCCGCTCCGTGTGACGGTGCCGGTGCCGCCGGGCAGGCGCTGGACGGGATCGCGCCACCGGAGGTGCACCACCCGCTGGACGTGCTGCTGGTGCTGCAGCTGCACGACACGGCGCCGGCCCGCCAGCGCCTGGTCGAGGCCGTGCTCAAGAAGAAGGTGCGCGCCGGCGTCTTCACGCGGACGGTCCTGCAGGAGACGTTCGCAGCGCACGCGCAGGTGTGTGGCTGGCGAGGGCGGCTGTGGGGACTGCAGCCGCTGCCGGCGACCGTCTGACCGCGTTTTGTCCCGGGCCAGCCTCACGTGGACGAGGATATGGTCTGCACGGACGGCCGTGTATTGAATTGGAGAAGCCGACAGTCACCGACCGTTTGCCGCCTGCTCTTGAAATCTTGCGAAGTCTTAAAGTCTTGCAATTGCGGTACGTCTTTCGGTCTGGGTCCACTTGTACCCCGTACTAATCATATAATGTGCGTGTATTGTACCATTTTTAGACGATTGTGCTGACAACAGTGATAAGAACAACATCACAAAGGCGAGAGTTTTTAGCTGTTGTCTTTTAGGGAGTGCCAGATACTTTATCTGATGAGGTTGCACGCGATGCGTCACTGGTCCGCCTGTGTGAGCTGACGCGTGTTTGAGCGCTGAGACGCGTCTATTTTGTCTGCGCAGACGCTGAAGCAGTTTATATCGACGCTGCGCCGCCTGGCCGCCTTTCTTCTGCGCTGTCCGGAGCCTTCTCTCTCCAGCTACGGAGCCGAGATGTACCGGTCAGTCGGGCCAGAGTGGCGTAATTCGTCCCCGCGGGTGGCGATGGTCGTCAGAGAGGATGGGGTTTGATTCGAAACCAGTTCGCGTTGTGTTGACGTCGTTGCGTCCAGGCTGCTTACCTCTTTCCTCAGTGCCAGGGTGCTGGTTTTTTGTCTCGTTCCCGGGGTACCAGTAGCAGGAGGTGGTGATTGATACCCCTGTGAAGATCATGTATGTGCCGACAGGATGGGTTCTGTGTCGTTCTCCGGGTACCGCAGCAGCAGGTGATGATTGTTACCCCTGTGACGACATGTGTGCGCCGGCAGGCTGGGTTTCGTCTCGTTCTCCGGGTATCAGCAGCAGGAGGTGGTGATTGGCGTTCTCTCCCACTCGGCCGACTCGCCGTCCGTCCGCCAGGCGGCGCTGCGGCTCTTCCAGACGCTGGCCGAACAGAACACGGACGCCCTGGCGCGCTACTCGGGCTTCCTCAAGGTGAACAGCGCAGAAACGCCCAACGGCTGCTGTCGGTGAAGGATGAAATGTGTCTCCGGTCTCCACAGGAGGTCATACGAATTGCGCTCCTCGTCGCTTCAAATTCCAAATGAACTGGGTGGTTTTCAGAGACTTTAGATGTCTCTCGGAAATGTCAGTTTCTGCATGATGCTGACCATTTTTAATCGTTTGGTACTGAAAATTGTATCAGGCATTCGGACGGCAAAGCTCCATGACGCTCACCATCTGTTCGTTTTTCCGGTGTTGCTGATGCCGCACGTGAACTGCGCCGCGGTCTCCGCTCCCATCTGACTCCTCTCCGGTCGGCGGCAGAGCTGGCTGGACCTGCTGGACCAGCTGACGCTGGCCGAGGCGCGTCAGCTGATGGAGCTGCTCAGCACGCTGGCCGTGCGCGCGCCGCAGGAGGCGGCCTCGGTCGGCGACGAGCTGCAGCTGCTGATCCACAAACAGCTGGCCAGCTCGACGCCGCGGTCAGTCGCCCGTCGCCGGCTGCCGGTTCTTCCCTCTTCCCTCCGGCCTCCCCTCGGCCTCAGTGGGTAGAGATTCGGGCCTGGCAAGCTTTAAGCCACTTTTTTGCATGAAATACCGGAGACATTTAAGCCAACGAAGAATGGGGGTCTCTCCTCCTTCACCCGTGCCCCAACCCTGTTTGCAACGTCCATGTTTTTCTCGGGGTGCCATGATTTCCGCGGAGGCGCTGATAGAACGACGCAACCCATTTGATTTTGCTAATTTTCATGACTAGCCGGCCTGTTTGATTGTATTTTGACTGTCCGTGGTTTCAGGTACAAGCGTCTGGGCGTGGTCAGTGTCCTGATGGCCATCAAGTGTCGACAGAACGGGAACGACACAAGCGCCACCACCGTCAGCTCCGACGACAGTCAGGTCAGCTGCGGTTACAGTCAGGTTAGCTCCGACGACAGTCAGGTCAGCTGCGGTTACAGTCAGGTTAGCTCCGACCACAGTCAGGTCGGCTCTGTTGATAGTCAGTTCAGCTGTGCCGCGTGGCATGTTCTTGTGGCCTAATGTGTTGTTACGAGTGGGTAGCATGCACCACGTTTTGAGTCATGCGATGACCAATGGCTGGCAATGTATTGTTCGTTGTCGCCAGGATATCGGCTCGACTTGGAGTAAAGTTAAGCGTATACTGTTCTCCGGATGCTTTAAACAGTTCTCACCAGGATAACGTCGCAACGAGGATGCAAAATCGCAGCATCACGGGACCATACCCCTGTGACGAGTTCTGGCCTCTGCCCTGGCCTGACCTGTGTGACGCAGTCCTATCCTTGTGACCTGGCCTGACCTCTGTGACCCGACCTGGCCCCCGTGACGCGGCGTGACCCCTGCCGTCAGTCGTCGGAGGTGGTGCTGACCACGGCCGGGCAGCGGGAGACGGTGCAGCTGCTGCAGATGGCGCAGGCGGCCGTGGGGTCGGCTCCGGCCGCCAGGGGCCTCCTGCTGGACGAGCTCGGCAGCCTGGTCTGGCGCGCCGGCCTCGACGCCAAAATCGAGAGCTGGGTCTGCGACCAGATGATGGACGAGTACGTGCTTGCCGAGGCTGCGTCGAACGTTGTAGCTGTTTGTTTTTGCCTCCTGTGATTGTTCGCCTTCAATTTATAGTTCTTTTTTTCGTAAAGTGAGGTGGTTCTGTCTGCATTTTCATTTCACCTCACTTTAGTTCATGATGTTTTCACGTTGCTTTGTTCCTTCCGTGTCAAGTTTTTAATTTGCGTAATCAGTCACGTGTGTGGTATTCTTCAGTAGCATTAAAGCCGAACCCGTTCCCTACATTTCTTTTACCACATTGATCTGTCGAATTATAAACATGGGAGTCACTAGCTGGGTTAGGGTAGTCAGGTTAGCGGCCTTGTATCGTCCCCAGCCGGGCGGTATCACCCTGCCCTGACAGGCGCGGCGGAGAGGGGGTTCTGGGCGGGGTCCGCCTGACGACCGCCGGCCGCCAGGTTCCAGGAGACGTTTGTGGTGGACCTTCCGGACGGGGAGCCGCAGTGTGACGGTCTCGAGGTGGCGCTCAAGTACGACCTGGAGGAGCCCTCCGTCGGGGAGATAGCGCTCAACCTGGCGCCCATGGTGATGAAGAGGTAGCTGTTCCCGCCTCGCGCGTGATGCTCGGCGTCAGGTCCCACCGGACGCGCCTTTCAGTATGTTGAGATTGATGTGACATTTCAGGAGGCGATTTCGGGCCGTCACGATATGTCGATGTGGACTCGTCCCGAATGGGCGTGGTTAAGGAGACAGTTCGTTCCCTTTTTGGACGAGCCGAAACGTAAGCTGACCGTCGCCGTATTCTTGTGCGTTATGCTGGTGGGTTCTGTCATTTCATATTTTCAGCAGGCTTTGATTTTGCGATGCATTATGCCGTGCGGAAACGAATTAGATTGAGCCGGTGGCACAATCTAATTCGCTCGTTTATATATACGAGGAATCTAATCGATTCCTCATAAATGAGATGACTCCTTTCGGTTTACACGAGCACTGGACGAGCACTGGGCACTGCCCGCCCAGACCTCGTCTAAACAGATAGCTCCCCGTCCCCGTCCGAGCTTCATCTGAGCCCACTAATACTCGTCTGGGCCTTATCTGAGCTGCCGTCTCGTCATCCAGGCCTCCGAGCTGACCACCCCCTCCGCAGACCTCGGCTGAGCGGACCTCACCCGCCTTCGCCGGCAGCTCGGACCAGTTGGCCACGCTGTGCCCGCACCTGCGACTGCTGCGGATGTGCGTGGCCTCGCTGGACGCCGGCGACATGGGCCGGCTGGATGCCCTGCTCGGCTGCCCGGTCATCATGCCGGCCGACGCCGTCACGGACGGCTTCGCCACGCTGACGGCGACGCTGCGGCACGCCGTGCTGACCGCGCTCTTCTACTGCGTCAACTTCTTCCGCGAGCTGCTCAACGCGTTCAGCACGCAGAAGGACCAGGAGCTGAAGCGCCGGGTAGGTACCGGCGCCGCTCTCGGTGGCGCTGTTCCCGTGACCGGTCGGCAGGGTTTGGCTGTGCGCGGCTGGAGGTGGGGTCGTTGTGGGGTGGAGCGCTCGTCAGACTCGACTCCGTATGTCCTGAGGTCCTGACGGCTTCGTCGTGCCTGGGTTTCATTCGCCGGCAAGGATACGTTCCGACCGGATTTGTAGAGGCGTTACTGCTAACATGGTCATTGCTGCTCAACCAGTGATTCTGCAGCGGGCAGGAACTGCGTGGATTTACATCTTGTCCAAAGGGTTCGTTGTGTTTCGCTTTGTCGTCGGTTTGCCTTTCTCAGTCGTAATGGATCCGGGGAGTCCTTGTCCATGCCATACGCTGAGTAGTACCATTTTAAGTCGATGAGGCGCAGCAGTGGATTCTCCCGCCGGAGTTTGGGTCGTCAGTTTCTACAGCCGCCTGGCTGGGTCCTGTCCAAACAATTTATACTCCGTCAGTGGGCGGGCCTGTAGCTGGTTGGCGTTTACAGAGAGCATGTGGTTCTTCAGTGAGTAGCCACGAATCAGAGTGAACTCTCCCTGGACAGTCTGTTCTCCGTCAGTGACCGCAACCCCGGGTCTGAGTGGACCCTCTCTTGGACAGTGCGTGCTCCGCCTGCGTGTGGTGCTGGAGCTGGAGGCGCAGATCCGCCGCTGGCTGCCCCTCGTTCCCGGCTTCGTGCCGCCGCCGGCCATATTCGACGCCGACACGCCGCCAGCGCCGCCTAGCGCCCCAGCCAAGAAGCTCAAGCCCGCCACCAAAAGGTCGGCGGTTGATGAGTCGGCGGGCCCGAGGCTCGGGATCGTGATGGGCCGTCGTCGGCTGTTTAGCCAGGGGGGAACTGCTTCAAGGGGTGTTTGTAACAACAACTGGAGTTTGGGAAATGTGAAGGTGGTGGTTCTGTCTGAAGACCCCAAAGCACAACGTTGCGTCAAAAGACTTGCTGCCTTGCAGGATTGTAGAAGACTCGTCGCTGACTAAACCAAAAAACATAAATCTGTCTTGATCACTGCTGACATTTAAATGGGTGTGCCTCTGTTTCCTTCTCTGATTATTTAAAATCCGCTGGAACCATAGAGGGAAGCATAATGTGCGCTTGGCACCGATGTTATCACTTGAGTGAACATGCCGCCACGGAAAGGTTCGTCGTGCCAGTCACGGTGATCGACTCTCTGCTGACGTCACCATCGCGTTTGCCTCGCTTCGCGCTACTCTCACGGACCGATTTCCGCGGGCGTATGGGGACGCGAGACGGCAGGTCTCCGGCTGGCTCCCGCCCTGACCAGCTCTGATCGGCGGCCGGCAACGTTCCAGGAAGGGCGCGGCCAAGGCGAAGACGGCCCGCTCTCCGGACGCCACTGCCAGCCAGAGCGCGCTCTCCCAGCTGGCCGGGACTCAGGCCGAGGAGCGGGCCCCGGAGCCGGCCGCCGGCGCCGACCTGGCCGGCTACCGGCCCTTCTTCCGAGAGTTCGACATGGACATCTACAAGCTGCTCTACCGGCGGCTCTCGCTGACGGACAACACCACCGAGGAGGTGGGCCGGCCGCGGCGGGGAAGGGGAGGCGGGGGGTCGTCCCCCGCTGCCGACGGATCGCCGTGGCTGTACTGTGTGCGAGGCCGAGTCGCCGGGTGCCGGTTTGCGCTGCGGTGGCGGCGTTTGTCGGCGTTAAAATGCGGGGCCGGGCCAACGCAGGGGTGAGAGTGACACGTAGCTGCACAGCCTGCGTTCCTGGCGGCCCTGTTGCCCGGAGCGGGCCGTCCCGGGTTTCTGATCCATGTGTCGCCGGCGGCGCCTCCCGCCGCCCCCTCTGACCACGCCACTCCGTCCGGCGGCAGTTCTGCCTGCGTCCCCGGGAGCTGCTGCTGCTGCTGGACGACCTGACGCTGAAGCTGGAGCGGCGGCTGGCGGCGGCGCCGGCCGGCGGCGGGCTGGCCGCCCTGCACGCCGCCGCGCCCGGCCGCGCCCTCGGGTTCGCGCACCTGGACCTGCTGCCGGCGGCCAACGTGGCCCGCCAGGCGGTCACCCTGCTGAAGCCACTCAGCCTGGTGGCCGACCTCGTCGTCAGCATGTTCAAGGTGGGACTGGCGCCAGTCGGGACGATGCCGAGTCTGTGTGGTCACGCAGTTTAGGGCCGTTTTTGACCCGTGCACTCTCGGGTGTCCGAATCGGCATTCGCTGATTGGGGGTGGTAGGGTCCTCGAGAACCCCCCTTCCCAGGTGTCGGGAACTAAAGGGGTACTGAGATGAGAGTGACACCAATTGAAAGCTCGCCAACGTGTATGGAGAATGAACGCATATGTATTGACTCCTAGTAGTTTAGGGTCAAAAGGTGAAACAAGGGCATGTCATGACGTCCAAAACCTGTGGGCAATAAAGGAAACAGGACGATTCTGTAAGCCGATCTTGAGTACCGACCAGTTCGAAAAGGGCCAGAAACATTTTTTCCATTGCTAAAAATTAATAGTTTTCTCCTCAGGCCATGTCATGTGAGGTCAACAGCGATAGCAATTCAACACCGATTAATTTGAAACTGACGAGCAAGTAATGTTACTTTAGGCATACGTTTTTGAATGACTGTTACGAATGTTTGGTCAGATTTTAATCAGAAGAAGATTAATGGAGGTCATCTGAAGTCAGATCAGGTCCACTAAGGTCAGCAGGCTCTTGCAATATCCGTATCTTTTGGTTAGGCAATGTTATGAATGTCAAAGAAACATCGGTTGAAAATAGCAGTAAAAATAACCTTATGCTCATAATAAAATAAATGGTCTGGAAATAGTACATATATTTCGGCCGTGGGCCTTCCTCAGTACATACACAAGCAAACATTCAATTCGAATCACAACGTCGTACATTTGAAAAAGTATCACAATATTTTCGGGCAGCCCTATTTCAAGGAACTGTTAGAAATTATTAAATATTAAATGTAGTCATATGGGACAGGCTCTAAAAGGTTTCAGAAGGAAGTCATGGTGTCCATAGTAAGTCCGAGGTTTCTCATTTGAATAGATTCGGAAGTTTTCAATTCAGCGACAACTTTACAGACCTGGAAGATGGATATTTTGAATGAGTTGGCACCAACAATTTCAGTATAATGTGCCTTATTGAAATGGTCGCCGAATGGGGTGTTTTTTGTTTTGTTTAAGTGATACACCAGCAGCTGCTGAAGACTCCACGTTTCTAACTCTCTTTATTTTTGCGCGATGTCTAGAAAACCTGAGGGGGTCCACGAGAACCCCCTCCCCCCATGAGCGAAGGTTAAGCGTTTTAGGCTCTCAGCTTAACTTGTTGACACGTCCCACGTCATGCTTGAATCTCGTACCTTTTTCCCGGTCATGCTTTTCGCAGTCTTGCCTGCCGTTTTGGGACGTGGCGTTTGTGCCGGTGGCACATTCATCCACCAGCCTTGGTTCCGGCTGCAGTTATCGTCTTCTTGTGTCGTCGTCTCAGCGTCCTGGTGTTCCGATGTCAGTGCCATTGCCAGCTAACGTGCGGCGGGGCTCCCGCAGCGTCTAGATGTCATATTCATTGTCGCGACAGTGGCTTTTGTCATTGTCGTTATCGCTGCCGGTGTGACGGTGGCGGTGTCAGTGTCTGTCGTCGTGTCAGCGTCATTGTCATTGTTCCGTGTGATGGTGTCGGTGTCATTGTCCGTCGTGTCAGTGTCAGTGTCGCTGTCGGTGTGATGGCGGCGTTGTCAGCGTCTGTCGTGTCATTGTCATTATCACTGTCCGTGTGATGGTGGCGGTGCCAGTATCCGTCGTGTCAGTGTCAGTATCCTGTCGGCGTGTCAGTGTTATTGTCATTGTCGGCTGACGCGGTGTCCGCCGCCGCCCGGCAGTCGCAGATCGAGGACAACGACGGCCTGCTGGACGGGCCGGGCATGTTCGGCGAGGAGCCGGCCCGGCTGGCCGACTGCCTGGCCGCCGTGTATCGGATCGTCTGGCTGGTGCTCAGCTGGCCGGGCCTGGCCGAGCGCGACCAACACCTGCTGGCCGACGGTCGGTACCGCAGGAGCGGCCGCCGCGGATCGCGAGCTAGCGCCGTTCCTCTGTAGGAGTCGGCAGAGCAGGGCTGGCTAGGGCAGTCACCCGTCCATGTGGGTTTTGGGGTCTTTGGGTCGGTAAATGGGAAGCGAAGCCGAAGTGGAGGTCTGCTCCTTTTGATATTTTTCATTTTTATTCTATTTTTATTTTTCTGCCAGAAATGCATTGCATCAGCAAAGTCGTATATATAGTCGTATATCGTATATGAGCTGCTAATATATTGGGTAATTTGGTATGGGTGAAGTAATGGCGATCTTGGGTTTTTGTCAACGTTTAACTGGGTTTTGCCAAAATCTAACTGGGTTTTTGCTTTCTTTCTAAGTCCCCACTAAGCCTGAGGTTTTAGCTGAGCGCGTGGGATGAGAGCAATGCTCAGTGTCCCTTCCCCCCCCCCTCCCTCGTAGATCCAGCATGAAGAGACTGATAACAAACATTCTAGTAAACTAAACATTGAACTTTCATGCACATGACAACCAACAGATAAAAATTCCCCTCTCGGTATACTGCTACGACGGTGGTACCGAAAATAGACTCCGTAAATCTGGTCATGGCAGATTTCATAGCGTTTTGTCGAGATCATCGGTTTTTGAGGAGTGACTACAAACGAGGCTACAATTATACCACTCCGCAAAAATACAGAGACCCAGAAAAGCGCACAAAGGTGCGTTCTGACTTCCAGTGTGCTGACGGCGAATTCGTCTTTCGCACGAAGCAAATTATTTTCGGGCTCCGCTTCGTCACTGAACTTTTATTTCAGGTCATCTTCAATGCATATTGGCCGTTAAAACCTGTGTCCGTACCTAAAACAAAGAAAAATGTCACCCCAGATAAATACAACAGCAGCAGCAACATTTCAGTCATCCCACGCCCCCCTCAGTCTGACACACGGCACGCGGTGTGGTGCGAGATGGTAGCCAAAACGCGAGTTCGGCACCCGAACAGCTAGGGCGGTAGCTCGTTGTACAGGACGGCCGCCCGGCAGCAGAAACGCCTGCCGATCTCGGTGCGACACCGCGGGATATACAGGAGGCGGCCCTGTCGTGTGGACCTGTCACGGCTCTCCGCCATAGCCAGAAGGCCACTGGCCAGCGTCTCAGGTTTGGCCAGATCGATCATTTTGTCTAGCAGACACAGAGTGTGATACCAGTTATCAGTTGCTCCGCGCTGAGCCAGCTCATTGTCCCAGGCAGTGGTCATACTTTTTGTGGCCAAGAAGTACTCCAGATGCCTACTTAGTGTTTCCCCCAACGGTTTTTTTGCGCCACATTCCCATATACCCAAATGCAATACCCGATCATTGTTGCAATAAGTGTTACGACATGTCAAGGGTGGATCCACGATTTTTAAAGGGGTCAGATGTTAGTCCTCTCATTTTAACCCGCAAGTGACGGGAGGCATTTTCCCCATGGCTTTTCCGGCATAACTTCTAAATGGCAAAAGCCAGCACCCCCAAATCTCCGACATTTCTACCTGAACAACACTGCCACCTTTTGACAAAAAAGAGTTGACCATGTCACCATAGTTCGGGTCATATGGCGTCTTATGTTGAGTCATAGGGGCAGTCCATAAATTAAGTGACGCATTTTTTGCAGCTCCCCCAGCCTTTTGTAACGCCTTCGTACCAGTTAGTCAAATTCCCAGCGCTAAAATTACACCAAGCCCTACCAATCCCCCCCCCCGCACACGCACACATACACAAAGAAAAAGTAGTATGCCCTAAAAAAAGAATATCCGCGAGTTTCAGTTTCCTTATAAACAGACCGGTAAACAACATCGATAACCAGAAGCTGAAGTTGCAAGATTTGTTAGACATGATTCGATTTACTCTTACGGCTACCGACGTCTTTTCTTCATCGATGTAACAGTTAAACAGAACACTCTGTCATACCTCCACCCTCCACGTTGTAACGCATCGTCAGTCATTGGCGGCCCCCCCCCCCCCCCTTAGCGTCACTTTATCATAATTACGGAGGACCCTGTGGCCACGATTTTTAGGTACTGTTGGGACTTGGGACTCCGGCATCTGCCTTCCCCTCGTAACAAAAAAAAATCTGGAGCACAAAATGCATGTTTGGAGCCATTTTAGATTTTGGCCTCACTGGCTAAATCTTCAAGGGTTCACAAGTCTTTGGAGAATGGAGTTCTTCCTCAGGACAGATACAATAGTCTTCTTCGACTTCAGTAGACTTGGAATGTGGAAAATCTTACGGAAGTTTCATTAGAATCAAAATACCATCTGGCAGATGGTTTTATTTCCTACACTGCATGGACCAGTGATATTCGATCATTGCGTAACAGTGGTTTTAAGTGTTTGATCAAGGTCATATTTTGCACGCTTGATTCCCTCCCAAAGACGCATCAGTTAATGAGAAGGCGTTCTGGAAAAGTCCATCGTAATTCGTCCAAAATATTGGGCACCACCATAGGCACCGCCTTCGCTTAACATGCGGTCACTGACCTGAGCACGGCCTGCCGCAGAGGCCATCGGAAACCTGCGCCTCAGCGACGGCGGCCGCAGTCAGCTGAGCGACAGCCAGCCGGCGTCGGCGCCGGCGCGCGCCTTCGCGCTGTTTGAACAGCACGCGGCGTTCGTGCCGCGCATCGAGTGCGCGGCGAACCTGGCGCGGACGCTGTCGGCGCTGGCGGGCCGCGCCGGGGGCGCCGCCGGCGCCCGACTCCGGGAGACGCTGGGTGAGGAGTCCGGCGCCCGCCGCCGCCTGAGCGGGGGACGCCTGGTCCGAG
This sequence comes from Capitulum mitella, assembly GCA_030062745.1. NCBI lineage: Eukaryota > Metazoa > Arthropoda > Thecostraca > Pollicipedomorpha > Pollicipedidae > Capitulum > Capitulum mitella. The sequence continues at coordinate 3,638,253 of CP099848.1, forward strand.
AGATCGTCGAGCAGAGCGGACTCGGAGTGATCGCCACGACCCTGAGTTCAGGCATTGTGCTGACACACGGGACCAGTTACTTGACATCTTTGTCGGGGATTGGATTGTGATGTGCCGCTGCCTCTTGACTCTCTCCTGCCCTGCCGTTGTTCCCGAATCTTGTCCCGACTCCGTCCCTTTATCCCGCTCCCGCCTGAGACCATTCTGTCTCTTAGTCCATCTCGGGTACGAACGACGCCATCAACCCCCGCTCCATCCGCCCTGATGGTCGCCTTCGCTTCCGACACTAACAGCTGACCGTTCTCCGCGTCCGTCTGCCCTGCAGCCGACAGGGTCGAGTCCCTGCTGAAGCGGGAGTGGTACAGCGCCTCGGGCGCGCGCGAGTCGGGCGCCGCCTTCGGCTCGCGTGTGGACGTCCTGCTGCGCCTGTACCTGGCCGGGCCGGCGACGGCGCTGCAGCGGCTGGACAGGCTGGCCCAGACGGCGCTGCCGGAACTGCTGGAGGCCGTCGGCCGCGACCCGGCCTCCGAAACCTTCCCCACACTGACCAAGTGAGTCTCCGCTACCTCCCCACACTGACCAAGTGAGTCTCCGAGACCTCCCCACGCTGACCAATTGAGTCTCCGGGACCTCCCCACGCTGACCAATTGAGTCTCCGGGACCTCCCCACACTGACCAAGTGAGTCTCCGAGACCTCCCCACGCTGACCAATTGAGTCTCCGGGACCTCCCCACGCTGACCAATTGAGTCTCCGGGACCTCCCCACACTGACCAAGTGAGTCTCCGGGACCTCCCCACACTGACCAAGTGAGTCTCCGGGACCTCCCCACACTGACCAAGTGAGTCTCCGGGACCTTCCCCACACTGACCAAGTGAGTCTCCGGGACCTTCCCACACTGACCAAGTGAGTCTCCGGGACCTCCCCACACTGACCAAGTGAGTCTCCGGGACCTCCCCACACTGACCAAGTGAGTCTCCGGGACCTCCCCACACTGACCAAGTGAGTCTCCGGGACCTCCCCACACTGACCAAGTGAGTCTCCGGGACCTCCCCACACTGACCAAGTGAGTCTCCGGGACCTCCCCACACTGACCAAGTGAGTCTCCGGGATCTCCCCCACACTGACCAAGTGAATCTCCGGGACCTTCCCCACACTGACCAAGTGAGTCTCCGGGATCTCCCCCACACTGACCAAGTGAGTCTCCGGGACCTCCCCACATTGACCAAGTGAGTCTCCGGGACCTCCCCACACTGACCAAGTGAGTCTCCGGGACCTTCCCCACACTGACCAAGTGAGTCTCCGCGACCTCCCCACACTGACTAAGTGAGTCCCCGGACATTTCGGACACTGATCAAGTGAGTTTATTTCAGTGACAGTGAGAGTCTCCAATACTTTCCTTACATTGGCCAGTTGAAACTTTCCTCACACGGACGAGGCCAGAGACAACCAACGGTGCTCTCCCAGCAGTTAGTAATGAGCCGGATATTGACTGAGATGGCCAGTGGAATGCATACCTCATGAACGTAGCGCGCTTCGTGGTGTTTTGTTCCTCTACACGTTGACGTCGGCCGGGTTTTCCGTCTCCTGGAACGGGCGCCCGCCCCTCCTCCCGACGTCGACGTGTCGTTGTTCCGCGCCTCGTCGCTGCACGGCCGACCGTGGCGCCGCAGGTCGACGTTCGGCCACTACTACCGGAACATGTTCGCGGCGCTGGTGGAGGCGATGCGGGCGGCGGTGGCGGCCGCCGGCCCGGAGCGGCGGCGCCTGGACGACTGGGCCACCGCGCTGCGCGTCTTCAACCAGCTGGTCAGCTGCCTCAGGGTGTTCAGCAGCCGCAGCGCCGTCGGCGTCTGTCTGAAGGTGAGGGGCCGGCTGGGAGGGAGAGGCGCGGCTGTCTGAGGGGCAGGAAGGTGAGGGGCCGGCTAGGAGGGGAAGCACGGCTGTCTGAAGGGCGGGAAGGTCAGGGGCCGGCTGGGAGGGAGAGGCACAGCTGTCTGAGGGGCAGGAAGGTCAGGGGCCGGCTAGGAGGGGAAGCACGGCTGTCTGAAGGGCGGGAAGGTCAGGGGCCGGCTGGGGGGAGGCGCGGCTGTCTGAGGTGGGCGGCGTGGCCGGTATGGAGGTGCCAGGAGCTGTCTGAGTGATGGTGATGGGTGCGTGCCGTCCGGAAGCTGATGCGTGGAATGCTGAGATGAGGCTCAGAATGGCTGGAGAAAAGGCGTGGATTTGGAGGATTTCCCGTCAAATGCGCGAGGTGTGTCAGAGCTTTTCAGATGCTTTTACCGAGCACTGTTCCTTTTTTTGCAACAAATCAGCTGTTTTATAGGTGTTTCCACTTCGCACGCGCTCAGTCGCCTGTCCTTGCCCGGGTAGGACACTGAAGTGCAATTTTACCAGTTGTGACTTTTCTGACCTTTGTGTGGCAATGGTCTTCACAGTACTCGCGCCGCCTGGTGGATCTTTTCGTGCGCCACGCCATCCCGATGCTGGAGCTGATGCTGAAGGAGCAGAAGGACGAGGTGCTGACCATTCTGAAGAATTTCCAGTTAAGCGCCCGCTACCTGCACCACGTCTGCAATCACTCCAAGGTGCGCGCACTTGAGATAGATGTCTCCGCCTCGCCTGAGAGTTGATGGCGAACCCGTTGGACATGCTCCGCAGGAATCTGTGTATTACCTTTTTCGCGCCACTCCGGATTGGGTTAGAGTGGTCGCCCGCCGACCATTGATCGGACCAACGGTGGGACTGTGGCCGTTTGTCGGTCCTCCTTTGCCGTTCCCCGCCGCTCCAGACCTGGAGGGGGCGCCTCGGCAGCGTTCCTAACTCGGCTGGCGCGTCGCCCTGGGAGAGCGGCTGGTGACGATTCGCTCGTCGTTAACCCCCCCCCCCCCTTTCCGACCTAGTCTGGTCCGTTTACACCGCGGCGTGCCGACAGAACGCCAAGGACGCGACCCTGATGAACCACGTGCCGTTCCTGAAGAAGGGCTTGGAGGCGTTCGTGTTCCGCGTCAAGGCCATGCTGGCGCTCAACGGTTGCTCCGACGCCTTCTGGATGGGCAATCTGAAGAACCGCGACCTGCACGGCGAGGTCATCCTCACGCAGGTGGGCGTCCGCCGCCGCCGCCGGCCGCGCTGGCGGCGGCGTCTGACGCGGGCTGCGGACGGGACGAAACAGCGACTTCGGCACGTGCTGCGACCTGACGCGACGGCTTTCGGTTATTCGCGTTATTGTTTAACGTCAGCGGCTACACACACGATGCGGTTTTTAGGGCTCATTTTCAGTTCATTGGCTTGCCAGGGGCGGCGGTGGGATGTCGTTGCGATTGCTCGCAGTGGCGTCGGCCGAGTGCGGCGTCGTTCGCGGCCCGTCTGTCGCGTTTGCCGCGGCTTGGGAGCAGGACCGCCGGTCATCTGTGGTCCGACCGTCGGCTCCTGGCACCTGTCGCTGAACGGAAGTGATCCGCGCTGACCTCTGTGGTCCCCAGTAGCAGCGGCCGACGCCGAGATGGGGTCGTGATGACCTCTGTGGTCCTGCGTGGTCGGACGTTTTTGGTCCTCGGTCGCTGTGGCAGCCGCCTGGGTGGGTCCATGCTGACCTCAATGGTCCCGTGTGTCCGTGTGTCGCTGACCACACACAGTGTGGTTCTCTGTGCCCGTTACATGACCTCTGCCTGGTCGTCAGTCGCAGCAGGAGCCGCCGGAGTCGGGCGGCGAGGAGGAGGAGGACGCGGACGGCGCGGCCGACGAACAGTCGGACGTCGACCTGGACGCCGAGGAGGAGCGCTCCTCGCCCGACCGGCCGGCCGCCGCCGACAACGCCGACAAGCAGGACTCCGAGATCAGCGACGCGTACTGAGTGCCGCCGTCCGCCGCCCTTCCCCTCCCCCCGTCGACTGACTCCGGCGACGCAGGGGGGTTCGGAGGGGGGGGGGGCGCTGGCCGAACGGCCGGGACGACGTCTCCCGAGTGTTGGAGATGTTTCCCGGCGGCGCTCCACCGCCAGTTCCGGCTGATGAAGGCCTCCTGTGCGACGATGCGTTGATTGCAGTCGCTGATCCCTGCCGCGGATGCGACTAGGAACGCTTGAGAGTAGCCGCAGCGCGTTGTTTTTGTAAGGATCTCCCGGTCCGGGGCGGCAGGCGGGTGCCCCGTGCTGCCGGATGAGGTTGAAGTGGCCGGGATAGGTGCTGTGCGGCCCGTCTTTGCTTGGACCTGTACGTCGGGGATGTATTGCAAAGTATTAATACACCAAGTCAACCCACGCCTCCTGTTCGGCGCTGCGGAGAGGAGCAGAAACGATAGGGGAATTGGTTTGATTTGTCCGGAATGAAGATTGTGTCGGCCCTGCATTTGTCGCCGTCTGAGGATGTCCATAAGTCTGAAACTACTGAATGTTGAAACAAAATGGCCAGTTGGTAAGCCTGAGAAGTACGGGTTTTCATGTGCCGTCATTGCCGTCCATACGTTGAACGGCATGTTCCGCCTTGGTCAGACTCAGAAACAGATCCGTTGGTCCGGAAAACACCGTTCATCACGTTTTCAGCATTTATGCCGCTGACGCAGTAACCTGCCGAAGTTCCTTTGTCTGCGCCATTTGACGGCGCACAGCTGACTAAACGACTTTGTTGAAAAGGACAAGGGAAGGCCGCTGGAAACCACTCTGTTTATAAATCGATTTCTGGCAGCACCGCTGGCTGTCTCCGTTCAGGACATCAGTTCAGTGTTCTATCTGCGCGATTGCTGGAAAAAGGGTCGCCGGCCCTCTTCCTGTTGCGGTGTATCGGAACGACAGTCCCCCGTCATCATCAGAGCGCGGGGTAACGCGGGCTGTTCCCACCACATGCGCAGAGACGCCTCCGCCGGCACCGCGAACGGTGACAGCAGCGCCACGGTACCACGAACTGATATACCTGTGCTGTCATAGATTACCTTGGACTCCATAGCATACCATAGACTGTCATACTACCATGGATCCATGCTCTGCACTGCGGTGTAACGCTGACTTCTGTGTCATCCCACAACGGACTTTGGTATGGTTGCATCACCCTACCGTGCGTTATAGCTCATCGGTGGCATCCAATTAAGTACTTGGACTGCCTGGACTATCCCATCACGGGCTGTAATCTGGGTTAGACTTACTGTGCGCCTAGGTCGCCGTCGAGAATTCAACTTCATTGCATCAATGTTTGAACGATGATGACTTCTGTGCGGTTGTGCAGTCGACATGGCTAGAGATTTCCGAAAATTATTAACGGGGGTCCACATAGGACTTCAGACCGTTTCTTTTCCAGTCATTGTTATAGGCTCAACCTTAAAATCCCCGAATATTGGGGGTCCGGACCCCCAGCCCCCGGGATCGCCAGCCATCGCTGTAGACAAGGACTTGCCTTCACCATGGTGTAGTTTATGTTGATCCATCAGTACCACCATGCCACCAGCCGTGTGATCTCTGCAGTTTTCCCCCAGACTGTGCCCCCTCCAGCGTGTTACCACACGTGACTCCTGTACTGCGGAGATACTGACCGGCGCGTACATTCCTCGCCGCAGCCGGCCCCTCTCCGATTCCCTGGAGCTGCCTGCTCGGGACCGTGCAGACAACGGCGGAAGCCGAGGAGACTGCCGATTAATCGGATGCAGGGGCGGATCCAGGATTTCGCCAGCGGGGGGCCAATGGTCAGCGCGGGCCCCCTCCCGCCCCCCCCCCATTTTTTGCTCTTCAGATATGAAAAAACATTGATTTGCTCGGGTTCGGGGGGAATATTTGATGCAATGTTGCGTTTTTTACCATAAAAAGTAGATGGAAAAATTCAAGCGTATCACCTTATTTGAGAAAATTTTGCGTTTCGTTCCCTTGCAAAGTGGCCGAAATATGAAAACAAAGAAAGGATTTTAGATGGCTCTGTCCCTTCCTCCATTTGAAATGTCGTGTATTTATCTTGTCCAAGTGGGGACGTAACCAAGAGGGGAGCATGGGGGCCATGCCCCCCCCCCGAGCCAAACGCTCTACGCTAGATATATGGCGATTTCGCACGAATGTGGAATAGTTATCACTTATATGTTGCAAAGCAAGCAAAAGCATTCTATGTGTTTTTTGTGGAATAAATATGAGGTAAGCTACATAAAATTACTGTTTTTTCGCATAAATTTCGTCTTACGCCCATGGCAGCTGACAAAATTTGACATTTCCCCCCCCCCCTCCCGGCAATGCTGGCTACGTGTTCTGGGTCCAAGAATACCCCTACCCCTTTGTAGTTTCAGGAGACATTTTTGCTAACTTAGATTAGGTTCCCTCTTGCATTTACAGGGTTACTTTTGGTGGTCTCGGGCCAGGGCCCTATAGTGGTCTCAGGTTCCTTCTTCAGTTTTACGTGTCGCTCGTGGCGTTTCAGGTCCTCCTTTGGCAGTTTCAGGGGTACCTCGAGCAGTTCCAGGGACCTATCTGGTAGTTTCAGTAACGCTTAAGGCATCTTGGGTTCCCTCCTGTCGTCCCTGGACACTTTTGCCGTCCTCTGCCGTGACAGAGGCACCTCTGGCAATGATCTATGTCCTTTGGCCGTTCCAAAACATGTCTGGACGTCTCAAGGTTTAGTAGTTTCAGGGACCCTCCTGGTCATTTCAGGGGGCCCGTATTGCTAGAGACTGCTACTTTGCAGTCTCAAAGGTCCCTCTCTAGCAGTCTCAGGGAACCCTTCTGCTGTCCTAGGTGCCTCCCCCTTGTCGTCTATGGGGAACATTTTTGTTCCCATGGTCTCTCTAGGAGTTACAAAAGACGTTTTGACGATTTCAGGGCCCCTGTGCAGTGTCATGGGCCCTCTGAACGTCCGGTGGTTTCCCCATGGCTGTATCAGGGGTTCCTCCGTTACATAAGGTATATCTGGCAGTCTTAGGGCCCCTCTAGCCGTATCAGGGTCCTTGCTGGCGCTTCAGGGGCCTTACTGGCAGTCTCAGTGGGACCTTTTCCGTGCCAGGAACCCACCTATTACACTCGGGGCCCTCAAGCCGTCCCGGGCCCCCATGCCGTCTCAGAGGTCCCATTGTCGTCGTTGTCTCGCAGGGGCCCCTCTAATCTTTTTGGCCGTCTCATGGGCCATGTGCCGTGTAGGGGCCCATTTTGCCATCTTAGGACCCGCCTGACCTTCACGAGGCCCCCTGACTGCATCAAGAACCCTCAAGGTTTTCAAAAAGGCCAGTATAGCCCATTTCATGCCCCTCTCGAGGTTGACAAGGTCGCTGATGAATCCCTGTTCATGGGGCCCCTCAGCTGGCACTTTTAGCCGTCTCATGGACTTTTTGCTTTTTTGGGGTCCCTCTTGCAGTTCCAGGAACCCTTGGAGAGTTTCAGGGACCCTTCTATTCATCTTAGGGGCCATCTTGCCGTCTCAGGGTCTCATAAATCCTCCCGGAGGCCACCTGACTGCATCAGGAATCTTCACCTTTTCACACAGGCTCGTGAAACCCATTCGAGGCCCCATGACATTCCAAGGGTCCCTATGTCGTCCTAGGGACTCAGTCCTCTTTTTTGCCGTCTCGAGGGCCCTGTGGCCCTTCTGGCGGTCTCGGAGGCAATCTGCTGTGTTGGAGCCCTGCTTTGGTTTTCAGAGACACTTTGAAGGCTTCAGAGGCGCTTCCACACGTCTCAGGGTTCATCTAACCCTCCCAGGGGCCCCCTGAGTGCATCAAGAACCACGTTTCCACATAAACCCCGCAAAGCTCATACGGGGCCCCTTCAGAGCCCCTTTTGAGTCTGAGAGGGCCCCTTCGCGGCCGACCTGGCCCCTCTAATGGCCCCCTTCTCAAGCCTCGGGGAGGGGACGATCATCCCATCGCCCCCTGGATCCGCGCCTGATCGGACGGAAGCAGTGCAGCGATATCACAACACTGACCAAACCAACGAAGCCACGAGTTACCAGTAATGTCCGGAAAGTCCTTCCTTCTCCACGCCTCGAAGAGCGTGTTTCTGAGTAACGCTGGTGGGGCATATCGAACGGCTAACGCTGGTGGGGCGTGTCGAAAGCGTGAGAAGCGAGGTTTCAGCCCCTGCGACCGACACAGGTTTTATTTCGGTGGAAAAAGCCACAAGAGAATTCAGTGCATCACATCCCGTGGCAACATGGCAACAGGGACAATTAATGGGTGTAAGGCTGAAGTAACCTGAAACAGAACAAGCATTTGTATTTAATTATGTTTAATTAATTGTTTTTAAGAAACAGGTCCTTTCTTGGAAATCTGTTTGGACACGTTGTGGTCATTGCTACGTATATATAAATACACACATATATATATATATATATATATATATATATATATATGTGTGTGTATATGTATTCATATGTATATATTCACATATATGCAAGTTCCGTTAAAAACAACAGCGTATTCGTCGTTGGCTGTCTTTTTTGGGTGCGTTCAAGTTTTCGGACTATAATTTTCGCTTCATTGGCGTGCTCATTTAGGACGGTGCCTGGGGTCATTATAATTGAGAAACGTACAATTATGTCGTTCGTTCTGTATCTATATTCATATTAATATTGACGTTTCGTCTTGTTCTACGACATTTTCAAGAAATGAGTAACTGTGTCCAAGTCTTTTTAACATTATGCAGCCATGCGTCTCGCGCTATATGTACATTTTCCACTGTTAAGACGCTTTTCTGTGTACCCTATTCCTTAAAAGCAGACGCATGTATATATACGGTATATACATTCCGCACACGCCACTCGTAGGTTCCGATGGGGACGGCGTAGTGTAGTGGTTACCGTGCTCGCCTTGTGACCGAAAGGTCCCCGGTCGGAGTCCGAGTAATGGCGGCATTTCGCCGTCCCTCGCGACAACCGGCGTGAGGGGCTGCGACGCAAAATGACCCTGGCAGTCGAGAGCGTCGTTATATAATCCAATAACCAACCATCATAGGTTCCGGTTATCACCGCCTGTTTATGCTATGGCCCAGCGACGGACCCTCGTACAGGGACAGCGTTCCGCGTGCGTTGACTTGCCTGTGTGTAACGGGACCATAATCCCTGATGTAGATTGCTTCTATGGCGTTGGGGAGTCGCTTGTTTTGTGTTTTGCCCTTGATCTTTGTGTTGCCTGCTACTGTTTGTCATGGTAAGTGGTGTGTTGTGGTGCTTCTCAGTGTGTTTGAGTGGGCCGCCGTTCTGTAGGTGCATGGTGAGTCGTCTGCTGAGTGTTGTGTTTGCCAGGCCAATGTACGCACTGTTGGGTAGGAGCGCACAATCTCCTATGGTGCATTTATAATGGTAGATGGAATGGTGGTACTAAGCAGATGGTAGGAGCAATCTAGATCAGGGAGTTCGACCCAGTTATCAACAGGCAAACCAACGCACGCGGAACGCTGTCATTGTATGAGGGTCCGCCGCTGGGCCATAGCATAAACAGGCGGTGACAACCGGAACCCACGAGTGACATGTGCAGAATGCATATATTGTACATATATGTATGTATATATACGTCTTCATTTACAGAAAAGGGTACACGGAAAAGCGTCCTAATAGTGGAAAATATGTTGTATATATAGCGCGAGACGCCAGGCTGAATAATGTTAGAAGGACTTGGACACAATTGCTTATTTCTTGAAAAATCTTCGGCACCGGCGCAGCCAAAGAGGGGCGAGGAGGCCCCCTCCCCCTCCCAAGACCCGTATTCCTTGTGAAAACCATTGCATATCGTCTGAACAGCAGGCGATTTTCGTATGATTTCAGTTCACACTGAGCCCCGAGCCCACCCCCCTTCAGAAAATCCTGGCTGCGCCCGTAGTATTAGGATAAGACGAAACGCCGATATTAACATGGAGAAAGATACTGAATGAACAACATAACTGCACTTTTCTTAATTATAGTGACCCTAGGCACCGTCCTAAAAGGGTACACCAATGAAGCGAAGAATATAATCCGAAACTTGAAAGCACCCCAAAAAAGATAACCAATGCCGAACACGCAGTTCTTTTTAACATCTTGCATATCTTACAACGTGCTGCCTATATATATCGCTATTAATACTATTAACTATCAATACCATTAATCACGTGTTCGCGGAACATGAGGAGTTGTCTTGTGATTCGTTCCGAGAGAGACGTCCTTTGCATAAGCGCGTCATTTTCAGACTGCTCAATTTTTGTACCCATAGCGACTCCTAATTTGCAGACCCGCTCCTTGTCCATTTCTTGGTCCCGGCTCATCACGATTTGAGAAACCGCATCAAACCACGCAGAACTGCCCCTCCAGTCTGTCTAGGAAGCACTATAGTTGACCTCTTTCGTGGATGGAACGCCGCACGTTTCCGCCCTTATCTAGCCGGCGTGCAGCCCACATGGCAGCAGAGGCGCCTCCTCGCTGGGTTTATCCAGGAGCGTTGTCGACCCTGACCGTTTCTGGCGATCAAAGGAAGCGGCTAACCGACGGCACGTCAACAACGAGCGCAGTCTTTATCTCTTCCTGCACTGGAGCGTTTCCTGCGTCACCGGCGACATGAGTGACGTCACACTTGTATGACGTCGATTTCCGTGGCCGGAAGCGGAGCGGAAGCCGCCCCAGGCGTCTGCGATATATAAGAGGGAGACCGATGAAGCCGTGTCAAAGCGGGGCGACGTCTCGTTCCCTCCAAGCTCCAGCTCGAGCCGGCCAGCCACGTCGAGAGGCCGCTCGCCAGGCACAGGCGCCGTTGCTTCGTGTTCAGTGCAGCAGCCGAAAGTGCGTCTCGAGAGAAGACCGAGGCCACGCCTTCGCCAGCATACCCGGCTTCGTACTCAGCGTGCATCTAGCTCAGAGGCCAGCACTCGTCGGGGTCTCAGTTCAGCACAGGGTCCACTGTCAGCTCAGCGCTCCACCCAGCCTGCAGCCAGCCCAGCACTCGTCAGGATCCCAGCCCAGCGCAGGGTCCGCTGCCAGCTCAGCGCTCCCTCTCCTTTCTGAGCTGACAGCTCCGGTCGCCGCCGGGCGGGTGATCAGTGTAACCGGTGCGATCCGGGCGCGGCCATGCCCTCAGCCGCCGTGCTCAGCCTGCTGGCGGTCTGCAGCGCCGCCGTGCTGCCAGCGCCGGCCGCCGCGCTGCCCCGCTGCGTCTGCACGTACCGCAGCTGCCTGGCGGAGCCGCGGCAGGCCTGGTGCCGTTGGGGCGAGGGCCGCGACGTGTGCGACTGCTGCCGCGTCTGCCTGCTGGGGCCGGCCGAGCGGTGCAGTCCGTTCAGCGTGCCCTGCGGCCGCCGGCTGTTCTGCCACCCGGCGCTGGCCCGCTGCGTGCCTGCCCTTCGGCGCCGGCCGCTCCGAGCCGGCCACGCCCAGCGAGGCGAGCTGCAGGACGGCTCTCGAGTCGCGTGAAGACGGCACGGGCTGCTGGGGCTCTGTGACGTGACACCGGGCTCTCTGAAGCTGAGAGCTTCACCGAGAGCAACGGACTGACACGGAATTCGGGCATTGGACGCCTGGTCGTGTGCCGACTTCGCGACTTCATTTGGTTATTCTCAAGTCAGGTTTGCAGCTGATACCGCATGGGGTGATGTGTTACTAGCGGATGATGTCTGTGTCGGTTGTTCCACTCCGCATGCTCGTCTGCTGGTGTCGGTGAACAATTCAGTTACTTCACTGGGCGTTGGATACCATACTTTTAAGACGGAAATCTGTTCAACCGAAGTCTAAAGCTGTCTGGATGAGGTGCAATTGATGTGATGGCGTAGTTCTATGTGTAGTGTTGAGAGATATGCATAGCGTGCTGCACAGCATTGGTCCGAAATGCAGTTTCAAATGGAGCTTAATTTTTTTCACAGCCACATAGGCATTAGCAGTCCATCTTTGTCTCTCTTCCTCATATGGACTCGATTCCATTGCTACTGCATCAAGTACCTTCGGCAATCCTTTCGAAAGTGCCATCCTGCCACGATGTCCTGGTGTGAGTTGGTGCCTCCTGCACTAAGTGAATGGAATAGACCATTTTGACGTCAACACGGTCAATACCGAAGGCTGAATTTCACTTTAACTTTAGCAAAAAGTATCAAATTGAGCGGCCATGTTCAATTTGATTCTTAAAAAAACAAGCTCTATTTTTCCATGTTTGTTTTTCAACAGCTCGGTAACGGCAACGAACAATATGAGATGTGCGCGTGCAGTTTAAACTTGCAGTTCTTCGGATGCATGATACTGAAGTAGGTCAATAAATATTCTTTTGTACTGCAATGTGTACAAAGGGAAAGTAATGATGCTAACGGCAACAAAGTAGGCTTCGCTCATTATGCCGCCACAAAAAGCATGGTTCTTGGATGTTAGAGGTAATCTGATATCACGATGCATACCGTATGCCTACCGATGCCTACCGCGAATTCCGTATCACTGGGGACATTTGATCCGGAAACGGATCCAAGGTCGTTGGTAGCTGATCCCTTGGTGAGTCGTTTTCAAAATGCTCACCTTGTTGCGTTTGTGTTTAACGTTAAGACCTTCCCGTTTAAAAGTTACTTTTCTTGCCCAGGATTGCTAGCAAATAGACGGTTTTATTTAACACTCGAACGTAGCTGGGAGCATTTGCCAGTCGGAGCAAATGCGCCAGCGCACGTTTTATTCCCGGCGGTTTCGACATGAGAAGTTAACATGTGGAAAGTCCCAGACCCGGCCCGACAGCTTTCCGTCCTTCAAAAGAGCACGATCTAGAAAAAAACGCCATCCCAAAGTCATTCAGTCCTGCTGTTACAATGCTGTGGATTGTTTGGATTGCATTCTTTTATCCTTTTGCTTGGTTGCGCTTGTTTTATTCGTTCGAGCGAGACCGATATTTAAGGGTTGCTCATGGCGGACAGATAAAGATCACTGATGTAAACGAATACGTAAGTTTTTTATGAAAATTTTAGAGGTTAAGGTTGTTAAATGCATATACATACATATATATATATATATATATATATATATATATATATATATATATGTAATGATATTATTATATAATTCTACATTAATACATCCTTTGTCTGGCAAATGTATCCCAACGTGTTCCAAAGCATCGTTCTAGCTGCATCGTTTTATAGCACTCATTGTCAGAGTAGTCGAGACTCCACTTTGGGCCAGTCCTGCTAATTTGCCATTTATTCATTGTTCTGTCAAGCGTAACTTCCGTAGCAAAAAGTGCGCGAGATTGGACTACGACCACATCATTGAGAGCTGTCGAGCTCCAGCCTGAAGATGTCGCCGAATAAGCGGGCCGAGGGGCGGCCGGCCACCGGCTGTTCGCGGTCGTCGTGCCACGCTATTTTGACTGAAGAGGGTCAGAAGCTGCGTGACAGGTATGACTGCTCCCGAAAACCCGATATTATGTTGCCTACCCCGTAACGCAGCACTCGCTTCTGGTTTCTCGTCGTACTTGAGTAACGTCGTTCCGCACGGAAGACAGGTTTCCTTCGGAGACAGGATTTTTTCTGCAGGAAAAGTCGAATAAATACAACTCTCCAAAACTGCATCACCTAATGTTGAGTTGTAGCCGGCTTTCCACCTACTGGATGGCATACATAGCAATAATGGAATTACATTTTAGGCCATGGTAGCAGTCGTGAGCTCAAGCCAAACGTTGCACCTCTCCGTGACATAGGAAAGGAAACCAGGTCCGCGTCCAGAAATGGCAGGTCGCTTTTTTGCTTACTCCATTTTTTTAATACATCAGCAGGGAGCAAGGCCGTTCTAGGTTACAGGCAGAGTCGAAAACGGCTTTGACGTCGCAGGCAGTTTAGAAGCAAAAGGTAATGCAGCCGGATAAGCATGTTCTCGAAAGAACGCAGAAGAAATTGGTTGCTATTACCACATTTTAATGCCACTTTTCCACCCAGTTTCATGCAACGCTATAAACAATAACTGCAGCGAAACCTCGGGAAGTTCAAACACCATCTCTACAGCCCTGTTCTCTGCGTTTATCATGTAAGAGTCTGTCAACAGGGCGGGGCCAGCGCCCGCTGCCCCCAGGCGAGGTCAGATCACGTGACCACTGGGTCATTGTCGGCCGGAGTCGGCCAGCGCGGCGCCACTGCACGCGCAGAGGTCGCGCCAGCGGGCGGAACGAGCTCAATATGGCGCCCGACAAAGGTGGAATGAAGGAGCCCGCGTTCCACGGTGTTCAGGAAGACCGATGGCAGGTAAGTTGCGTGTCGTCGACGATATAACCTGTACCACGAATTCAAGAGGATAAATTACGCCCTGCTCTTCTCCGTAAGGAACTGACCACGAGAATGAGTTCCTATTTCTTTTATTACTGTAAACCAAGAACGGTCTTCCTCCAAGGGCCTGAACTTTGCAAGAGATGGTTGGGCCGTGTTCTATGCATTTTGAGCTAGTAATGCACTTGCTCTACATGGCCTATGTGCGCCTTCCCTCGTGTCCTCAAGTATTGCAGTTGCCGTTGACTAGTTTTTATTCGAAGCGTGCGGACGCTTCGACATCCAGTCAACGCGGGCTGTGATTTTGAGGAAATTGTTACTTACGGTGGAACTTAGGTACAAACTTTGGTACAAAGCTCCACCGTGGTAGTTCTTATCACTGTTCTGATGTATTAACCCGCGTTCGACCGTCGGTCGGTTACGATCATGCCAGACTGGGGGGGGGGGCCAGTTAGCCGCCCCCCTCTAACCCACGAACGGTTGGTTGCACGATAAGAATAAGCACACCGCTGGAAAGCTTGTGACGAGTAGAGCTCGAAACTGGTCTCATTTTTTAGTTTTAGATAATATGTAAGCAAATTGTCCTATTTACGTTTTCTCATAGCTGACTGCATGAGACCGAGAAATGGCCTGAATCTGAAGGGTTGTGACTAATGATGCATAGGTAAAGGCATCAGCGCACAAGTAAAGGTCCGCAAATGCCGATACACATCTAATTTATCGGATTTGTGCAATATATACACCGAAATGTTGAGTTAAAGACACGGCAGCTTTCGCCCCGGCTGTCAGCGTGCGCCGCAGCCGTACGCGGTAAGAAATTGACGGGAACTAATTTTAGCGCTCCTTTATTTTCCTGAAAAACCTGACCATGTAAATCTTATTAATCTTGGTGGTTCTTGTGATGGTATTTCATGCTTAAATTTTGGAAAATTCATTGGTTACTAGTCTACAGAATTGACGAAACCTTATTCGCTAGAGCCTGTTTATTTCCAAAATATTCGATTTTCGAAAACTTTTTAAGGTTCCTGTTATTACTTACGTCTGTGCAAGCCAGTTCTGCCATTTCCCACCCATTCTGAGTAATTCGTCGCTGATTTTGACGGTGGTACATTTTGGCTCTACAGTTATCGTGACCTGACCTCAGGTCAATGGCTGGAGGTCACTGATACTTTGCCCAATGACGGTAACTACATGTCTGCTTCACTCCACACTAAAAATGTTATGAAATATTCCGCCAATCTCCGAAAAAACGGCAGGTCTTAAAATGGTCTTGACCTTGGGTCAATGACCCGGAAAATTCCGAAAAATCTTAGATAGCAGATTTGTTGTATCTTTTAGGATCACTAATCCCTGAAAGTATTATTGTGATAACTTTTTTTCCGAAAAAGTTACAAGTCGCTAAACTTTTTTGGAGATAGGTCCGTTTGACCTGACTTGGCCTGAGGTCAAAATTTTGACGCAACTTGTAAAGATGATCAAGCAAAAGGTACACGAAGTTTCGTGACTCTGTGTTTGTTCGTTCTCACGCAATCCCAGAAAAACCTCAGGGGGGGCGGTCAACTGCCCCCCCAGTCGGGGACGGGTTAAGGCAAAATTATTAGGCACTGTATGAGGCAATTCATTTGGCAGGATGTGGCAGGTAATGCATTTGGCAAGGCAGGACAATTACTTCTCGCGGTAAACACACCAACCCCGCAGGACCGCCACACCCCGAGTTCTGTGTGGTGTCCTGTGTTTGCGCAACTGTGCTCGTCACCTAATGGAGCATACTCAATTTTTAACGAGTCTAACGATCCATATGCGTTGCGAGGATAGAATGGTCTAAGAGCGGCCCCGGCTGGGGGGGGGCAGTTGACAGCCCCCTGAGGTTTTCCCAAGATTGTGAGAGAACGAAGTACGTAGTGCCACAACATTTTGTGCATCTTTTGCTTGGTCATTTTTAAATCTTGTCAAAGTTTTGACTTCAGGTCAAGTCATGTGTCTGACCTGTGTGTGTGGACCTATGTCCAAAAAAATGCTTAGCGTCCTGCAATTTTTTCGGAGAACATGGTATCACAATAAAGTTTTCACAGTTCAGATATCTTGATAGATGCAACCAAGATGCCATCTTAGACTATTTGAAATCTTCCGGGTCATTGACCTGAGGTCAGCCCTCTTCTCAAGACGTTGTTTTTTTTACGGAAACTGACGAAATTTCTTAGCATTTGGAGTAAGGGGTGATCCACACACCCAGTTGCCATCAATGAGCAAAGTATCAGTGACCTCCAACTATCGACCTGAGGTCAAGTCACTAATAGCCAAAATGAGCCAAAATGAGCCAAATGCAGCGCCATCAAAATCGGTGATGCAAATTTATGCTCGGAACGCATAAAAACGGCAGAACTGGATCTCACAGTTGTGAATATCACCAAGGAGTTCAAAAAGTTTAAAAAATCGCGTATTCTGGAAATAAATGGGCTTCCACGAGTAAAGCTCCGCAAACGATACTTACTGCATTGTTTCAAAATTTAACCACAGGAAACCATCACAAGAACCACTAGCATCAAGACCTTACTTGGTAAGGTGTGTTGCCAAAATAAAAGAACTTTAAATAGTTTCCGTTAATTCCACCCTGCGTTCTGCACAGGCGCCCGCCGTGCAGTGACACGAAAATCGTTGTCTTGAACTCGGAGTTTCAGCGTCTATCTTGGACAAATCAGAGAAATTAGACGTGTATCGACATGTGAGGACCTTTGCCTATTTTTTGGTGCCTTTACCTAGCCTTTAGTAATCGCAGCCCTTGAGATCCAGGCCGTTTCTCGGTTTCATACGGTCTGTTGCGAGAAAACATATATAGGGCGTAAATGGCTTACATATTATCGAAAACTAAAAATGGAGGCCAGTTTCGAGTTCTGCTTGTCACGACCTTTCCAACGGTACGCTTTTTCTATCGTGCAACCAACCGTTCGTGAGTTAGAGGGGCAGTCAACCGCCCCCCCCCCCCCCAGTCCGGTGTGGTTGGCGCCGACTGCCAGTCGGACGCGGGTCAACGCCCCCCTCCCAACTTTTGGCCTTGGGGTGCGGTCGGAAGGACCTGAGCTGACGACGCCCTCTGTTTGGAGGACTGTCACACAACGTACCGTGCCCGACAGTGCGAAGGCGCCGACGCCGCCCTGCCGCGGCACCTGCGGCCGCCGGTCCGCTGGCAGACGGCCGAGCTGCTGCTGCAGCTGCCGGCCGTGCAGCAGCTGCTGCAGCAGGTGCGGCCCGTCCACGAGAACCTGAAGCGAGATAACTGGATCTACTTGCTGCTCTTCGTCTACGTCGCCACGCTGTACAAGGTGCTCGTCATGTTCGTCACGTTCCCCATCGTCAATCTGCAGATAGGTGAGAGCGAGCGGCGAGTGCCGACTTTTCGTTGCTGCATGTGCGTTGCTGACTGCTTTAAGCTTTGAAATGCAACTCAGTTTGCAGTTGAAGCGTGTTTGATTTTGTTGTTCTTATTTCATCAGTTTGATATATTTGATTTGATACTTCAATCCATATAACTGGAACGAAATAAAGGAATAAATAAACATCTTAAATTCAGGTAACTGCCTCTGTTTTGTTTTATGGTGCGCTGACGAGCATATCTGTTGTTGCTTTTTTACTGCGTTCTCAGCAGCATGAACCGCTCAGAATTTCCAGTCGTAACGTGACCGTTCGGCGTTTGATCCGTTCTGATAAGCCTGGTTCCGATCTCTGAACACAGACGGCTCGACCTTTACATTTTACTGGTGCTCCATGAACGCGCTCGAGGAGTTTCGGCAGACACCCGCCTGGCTTCGGCTCTGATCACCTTGCCCTGTGTCCGGTCCCCCACCCCGGGTCGGAGGCGCCTGGCGGGCTGGGGCTCTGACCGCTCTGTTTTGTCCGCTCCTCAGCCAGGGTGGCAGACGGCTGGCTAGCCCATGGACTTCACGTGCTTCTGGCGCTGTGCCCGGCCATGGAGAGCCCGTTTCAGGTGAGGGTGGGTGTTGCATGCAAGGAATGGGATGTAGAACGGCGTTTACTTTCCACACATTTTGGAAGCGTTTCTTTACTGGATAAGAGTCCGCTGGAGGCGACCAGTAGCTCAGCTATCCTATCACCGCACTTCTGAAAATGAACGTTCCATTTCATCAATTTCACCTTAATACGTGTCATATTATTAGCAGTGCTGTCATATCTGCGGATAACTGCACGAAACAGTTTTTTTTAGAAGTTTCATTTTCTGGATCTTAGACTCATGTGGATTATTTTTGTTTATCCTATATTTTTCTCTTAGTTTATTATTATTTTCACATTACCACTCACATCTATGACAACATTTTCTGACATTACACATGGCATGCGCTCACATTGGCACGACCGGCGCCGACGGACGCACGCGGCCCCGCCCAGCCGCAGGAGCGAGAGGATCGCCTACCAACGAAAGAAAATTTTGAACGTTCACACCATCATCCACTTAGCTACCTTAGGTAGCTCTTATCCACTTAGGTAGCTTACCTTGGATACCAATAATTATTTAATTACTGTGATTTTTCCTCGCAGTGACAAGTTTGTGCCTCCACTTCGTAATTTCTCGTTTAATGTTGTTGATCTTTTCATTATACACATCTAGTCCACTGTTGAAATAATTTTCCTGGGTGATACCTAATATCTTCAAACCACTACACCACTTAAGGCTTACATTTCCCTGAAAAATATCTGCATCCCTATAAGTTATTCCTCTCCACATGACTTGAGTTTTGTCTAAGTTCGGGCTAAGGCCCGAATATTTGGCGAACCATACCAGTTCAAGAAAGTGTCCCAACATTACTTGCATTTGGTTCCAGGAGGCAGACTGAATCATCAGCGTACAATAAGATTTCATGCTCTTGATTGGCTACTTTTATCCCCTTGATGCCATTACTGAGTTTAATTCTCCTCGCCAGAACATCCATAACCAACATGAAGAGATGGCACCTTAATGCATCACTGTGTCTGCATGACCTCTCCAGATCAACTCTCTCTGACAAATGCCCATTATACGAGATTCTTGCAAAAGACCCAACATACAAGGTATTGAACCACCTGATATTACCAGGGAAAGTTCCGTTTTAGAAAGACTTTTTGAATAAACTGCCAACTCACTGAATCAAAAGCTGCCTCTATGTCCAAGCTCAGCAGAATCCCGCTCATTTGCTCATTTTCCGGTAGCTGCATCGTGTCATACAGCATTCCAATGTTATCTCCAATAAATCTTCCCTGCAGAAATGCAGACTGCATGGATCAATTATAGTCCTGAGAGCATTCTTTAATCTGTTTGCTATTGTTCCTGAAATAATCTTGTAGCTAACATTTAGCAATGCAATCGGTTTGTACGATTTTATATGTTCTCTAGGTTCATTACGTTTTGGCAACAGCACAATGATTCCGCCTTGTAATGTTGTTGGAGTTGTGCCTTTCAAGAAACAGTCGTTACACAAAGCCAAGAAGAAACCCTTTAAATCGGGCCAAAAAAATGTAAAACTCAACTGGGAGGCCATCACTCCCTGGGTATGTTCCATTTTTCATGCCCATTTGCTGTTTATTCTACTTATGCTATATATATATATAAATTCATGTAGAAACACTAGAAGCAATGTGAACGATGTTTTTCGTTTTCAGGCGGGCGGCCACCAGCTGGTTCTGGTGTCCCGGCTGCTACATCCGTGCCCCGACAGGGGGCTCATCGCCTCTGTCGCGTCCCGTCTGTTGCTGCTGTTTGCCAAGATGGCCACCGCCAGCCTAATGATGGTTTCGTTCGCCATGAACGTCTGGGCCGGCCTGTTCCTCGCCATCAGGAGATTTCTGAACGACGGTGAGTGGGCGACCATATCTGAAAAACCTCACCAATGTCAAAATACATAATCGGTATAACGTATAAAAGATAAAGGATTTCGTTCGCGTCCGTCTAGTTTTTTGCTTTTGATAGGTTTGCTTTTGACACATTTGTATTAAATCAATGATTTTCAGGTAGACTAGTTGATTCTCTTTTGTTCAAAATATTCTCCGAACTATATAAATACAATGTGAAACGGTATTGAAGTAAAATCTATATAAATTATGGGCATTCTTTCAGTCAGGTTTTACTTTGTTGAAGCTTGACTAATCGTGTTAGTTTACGAATATACTATTGCATTTAGAAGAATATCTTCAAATGTAAATGCCCTATCGAACTGCAGTAAATGAAATCAGCAGCCGGGTTAACAAGAGCTAGTCATAATGCACAAAATTCAAGGCAATGCTGGCGTTTATTCATTTGGCTCTTATCCCATGATGAACTGAACCCTCATACCCTGGGACAGTACAATGGGAACTTTGGCATAATAATGCAGTCGCAGAATGCATTGTTACTGCATAGCAATGCTAGGGAAGGGGCTTGGGCTATCCCGCAGACCCCTTGGCGAGTAACATCACCATGGACCATAAGATCTGGTGTTCTCCAGCTAAAGCATGTAATGAATCCTGTCAACCAATGCCATGAAGCTCCTCTTCTGCTCGTGAAAGGAGCGAAAGCAGATTGTCTTAATCTGGCGCACGCACGTCACTCGGCGCGCAAGCCTTCACAGCACTTTCGGTTGCTGTGAATTGTTACACCACTTGCAAGAATAGAAACTGGCGCTCGCATTGGCTATGCTGCCTTTGACATAGGCCGGCTTTCAATTGACGGTTTTTGGCAACGACGGCAGCTGGCTGAATTCCGCCCCTTGACGGCCTTGATCTTACGTCATTCCCTTGGAGTTATGCTGCACCGTTTGACATCACTTATCCGATATGCTGTCGTTTGAAAACTTGAACACAACCGCTTTCGCAAATGGCGATCTTTGATGGGGGCAATGAAAGGTTTATACATTGTGCAGCATGCGTTGTGGCTAGTCTCCCTCTACTGTTATCGCATTTGCTTATTTGTTATAGGTTTTGACAGGGGCGAAGCCAGGATTTTCTGAAAGGGCGGGGGGCAGGATCTCGGAGTGAAATCGCACGAAAACCGCCTGCCGGAAGACGATGCGCAATGGTTTTCGCAAAAATACAGGCCTAAGGGGGGCCGGGCCCCCGGTCCCTTGGCTGCGCCTCCGGGTTTCAGAAAACGTGCATAGTCTGGCTCTCAAGGCTGCTCGGCGCCCCCACCTTGCCTTGGCGCCTTCGGCCCCTTAAACGAATGCTAGTACATGCGATGAGCTACGTCATTGCCACGTTGGAATTGCATTTTAGGAACACTGACATTAATTCCGGAATATTCGTAGAGGCCTTTCATCTTTTCACGGGTCACGCGTCACGCCTCACCCGCTGGTCACACCAGCACGTCACATGATTGCCCCTTGAATTCCGGCAATTCAGATCGACCCGAGCTGGTATGGTTCGTGACTGCCAGCTTCCGTTGCCGAAATTTGGGCCGGGCTTTACGGCTCGTACGTTTTTCCTTTGTGCTCATGGAATAATAAAAAGGGTTTTTGGGCCTCGTATTGAGCTAACCGCGGGTCGCAATGCACAAGACCTTCGCACGGCACGGTCGCGCGCAAAATATTTCTAGGTGCTTTGCCCCAGCGCAAATCCGTACGGCCATGAGTCTCCTAAAAGTGTGCGTCTGTTCGACTGCAAACAGAGCACGCTTCTGGTATATAGGTAAACAGACATATTTTGTTACACGTGTCACCGAAGCTGGGTCGTTGCACCTCACCGCCGTTCCGTCAGATGGTTGCAGTTTCGCGGTATGACCAGTTTCCGCGTCCCCAGATCGATGCATGACGGCCGTGCCGGTGGATGAGGTGCCGCTGCTGTTTTTGAAGAAGACCGCGGGTCTGTTCTGGCGGCTGCCGTTCAACATCGTCTACGACTGGCTGGCGTCTCCTCTGGTGGTGCAGCCGGTGAGATGGCGCTGTTTCGCGCCACGGCAGACTGCTGAGCTCAGGGCTGCAGATGTACCGCTGCTGTCACCAGCTTGCCGGCTTCTTAAATCGTTTAACCTACGACAGCCACATCAGTTTTTTGTACCAGTCCAGAAAGCATGCAGTTAAAGCCATTTCCCCGCGATACGCACTCCATGCAAGCCTGCCGCGAGCGCAGACTGACGCCCACATATGGCGCGGACGGGTTATGCTGCTGAGTTCTCGTCTCGCCTGAGATCACTGCGGGTGCCCGCGTGCCGTGCTCTGTGAGTGGGCCGCTGACCGGTGGCTGCCGGCAGGCGGAGTGGGCGGTGGCCGTGGCGGAGCGGCTTCAGATGCTGGTGTCCGGCTCCCTGCAGACGGACTGCTGGCCGGGGGGCGGCCGCGCGGACCCGGCCGGCCAGCTGCCGGCGGGCCCGCCGCCGGCCGCGGCAGGCGCCGAGTACCGAGCCCCGGCCGTGGTGGGTACACTCAGGACACCGGCCGTGGAGGTACACACCGGCCGTGGTGGCTGTACACCACCGGCGCAGCCGAAGGGGCCCCTTAGGCCTGCATTTTTCGTGGAAACCCGTAACACATCGTCTTCCCAGCAGGCGGTTTGCGTATTTCAGTTCTCACTGAGCTCCGCCCCCCCCCCCCTTAAGAAAATCCTGGCTGCGTCCCTGGTGTTCACCGCTCCCGGCCGTGGTGGGGTACATGGGATAGTGGGATAACTGGTATCTGACTCGAGTTATGGGCGAAGGATGTATTTCAGACATACTCCCACCAGTGGTGCGTTCACACACGAGACAAGGCACCGGGCTCACTCCAGTGGTATGTACCCATTACAGGATGTCTGCCACCAATGGGAGGTGGGTATGTCGGGCATTGTGGAGCTCGTTGGCCCTACTGGCTGGAGCGAAGTCGTCTGGCGCGAGTCGCTGCAGCAGGGGCTGTCGGCTAGTGGCTGTGGAAACTCTAGCTGACGCGTACTCCAGCTCGCCAGCTGACTCAGTCTCTTTCAAGTTGTCAAATCTTGTGCGAAGTCTGCAGGCATGTCAAATGCTGACAAAATTACTGACAGTGTCCCCTTTCCCGGTCCAAGACTGCCGCTGACGCGCCGACCGAGGGAGGGTTGTTTTTTCACTGGCCCGTCTGGTCTGGTCCCCAGTTGTCGTTCAAGAGTTTTGGGTCCGCGGATCTCGACGACTCCCTGGAGGTGCAAAAAACCCGGATCAACTCGTTCTCTGCCCCGGACTCGCCCTCCGTCAAAGATCTCGTTTTTAGATTTGAAGATCCAGTGAGTGCATTCATTGTCTCCTATGACCATGTTTAATCCCACTATCACCACTCTTCATGAAACGAACGAAAAGGGAATGTTTCGCCCCAAAACGTGTTTTGAACTAAGGTAGCAAAGTTGTAGCTGGCAGACGTAGTAAGCAACCTGTGGCGATGTCGAAACCTTACATTCGCGATGACTCAAAACGATTCCCATGGTTCTTCCCGTGCCCTTTTTGGCTTTGTTCTGTTTAAAGTTGCTGCGTCGTGGGCGGGCGCAGGACAAAAAATGTTCGTTCGTTAGTCCGCCGTGTCCCGTATTGCGTCACATTAGTGGATGGCTACCTCATATAGTTTTAATAATTACATTTTCCGGAACAGCTAGACGTTATTCGGAAAAATGAGCACGAACACAACGTTGTTTTTTCAGACCAACAAGTTGACTGATGAAAAGTTGGGCAGGGTGAAACATACCCTTTGAATCTTCCCGTCTTATTACTGGAGAAGGGACCAATCTCGTTTTAAGACAGTTTCCGTTCAGTATTGGCAGTGGTGATATTCTCATACATTTTCTCTGTTTTAAAGCATAAGTTTCCCGATCTTGGTGCTGTGCGAAAAGAGTTAGATCCACGCATATCCAACTGGCTGAGCACCTCCTTCCTGCATTAGACCAGACCACACCAGACCGGACCAGACCAGACCAGACTAGGGCGACGCTGCCATGGCTTTCCGAGCAGCTAGTCGTTCAGAGCGGCACGTATCCGGACTTTGTTCGCAGGCCGCACCTCCCCTTACCGAGTCCGCCAATGGGCCGCACCTCCCCTTACCGAGTCCGCCAATGGGCCGCACCTCCCCTTACCGAGTCCGCCAATGGGCCGCACCTCCCCTTACCGAGTCCGCCAATGGGCCGCACCTCCCTGTGCTGCTTCTGTTCACAGCCGGACGATATCGGGCGTCCGGTCAGCACGGGCCGGCCGGTCGCTCCACCTCCCTCCCCCCCTTACCCCTGGAGCCCTGCCGGTGGCGTGCCGTGCCTGAACTGACGGCCGTTCGTGCCCACAGGCTGCGACGCCGCCCCGCCAGGACGCCGCCGCCGGCGACAAGTGATCGCCCTAGGCGGCCGGCGATTGAGCAGGCGGCGGCGGCCCGTTTTAACCCGACTGGAGCCCGCCAGGCCCGGCTGCGTCGTCCGGGGGCGTGGCTCGGCCGGAGGAGGTCGGAAACAGCATGGCGCAGGCAGCCACGGACCGCGTGTGGCGAGATTCGTGTGCTGCGCTGACGGGATGAAGCGAACGCAAGTCGTGTGAGGCGTGTGGGCTGCGCGTGCAGAAGAATGTTTTAAAGGACCTTGGCTGTCTCAGTCGGTTTGCTGCGGTATTGTAAATTGACGTAGCTTTGGCAGGACATTGGTGATTATTTCACTTCTTGCGATCGTTGCCTAATAAACTGGAGGAAAATCGCTTTGTCACCAGTTGGTGACGTCCAGAAGTTTCTAAAGGCCCTGCCGATGAATGACACTGATCTGGGAATGGACTTGCTGGCCTTGGCCTCATGCCTCTTCCAAGAAATGTGGTAGTAGTCTTCGCTCGTGTCAGAGGCGTAGCCATAGAAGCATGTCCCTCTCACTGGGCCGGAAATTTGACGCTTTTTAAGCACTAAAAATGCGAAATAGTCAGCAACTTCAAATACTGTCCAAAATCCGGTGAGTTCTCAGTTTCGAGGAGAGTGGGGTTAGTCCCGACACCCTCCTTCGCGAAATCCTGGCCCACTTCCCTGCGAAGCGTTTTTGTTTACTTTATTTCCCAATGCTTTCTACTGGTCAACGCACCTGTGCTAACATCGGTTATCATTTGGCTACGAAATATTCATCCTGCAACGCGTTTTCGTTCATTGTCGCGGCAGTCTGAAGACCGACCATTTTTCAAGCTAGACACCGTTCGCCCGACTGTCAAGCGACCTCCCGCCCGAACTATAAATGTGCCGTGGCCCCCGAACACCAGTCTGTCTCCTGGCTGCCTCTGAGTACAATTACCACGGCGGTTTTGACAGTCATTGCGAGAGCACCTATTATCACGCAGACACGACGGTCTTCTGCGGAACGGCTATTTGCAATGCCAACGCCGCCTTTTTGTGAGAGGGAGTGAACGGAAAGATTTGGCAGGAAAGGCACGTCCCGGCGCTCCCCAGAGTGCTGGATTCACCTATTGCCGCAAGCTCTGAGGCCGTGTTAGACTGGCGACGCTTTGCAATATAACTTTGGCTTAGTTGATCGTAATGTACGGACAGTTTTACTGGCGCACGGCACGGTCGCCGCACTAGGGATTACATCATCGTTTTTGGTCGTACATTGGCTTCTTATTCCAGCGCAAGTCCTTTGTCTTGCATGCGAGCTGCAGCACAAACGCAGCGCTATCTGTTCGAATTTCACGAAAATTCTGGAGTATCTGCGCAAACAAACAATTTTGCGTCAGTGGGGGGCCCTTTCCACGACTGTCTCGCTTGACTCAGCGTCTTTCTCTCCGCGACTCTGAGTCGGAGCCCGGTATGCCTCCGTGCCGTCATAACGGGGGGCTGGAGTCAGCTGGGCTGGCGATGGCTCCGCTGACTGTACGCGGTCCCGGAGGCACATCCGGTGTCAGCTGTCAACAGGAATCGCGGCCCGGCTGCCCGCCCACCACCATTTTTGTAGCCGGACTCTCGCGTTAGGGTCACAGAGCATACAGTAAAAAGTAATAATACACCCCGAATTTGCCCTGCACGGAAAGAGGTTCCTTTGACATCGTAGTCGGAAGAAGCTCCCCTTTCGTGAGATGTTCGAGTCGTTTTCCCTTGCGAAGCTGTCCAAGCTCCTCTCCAGCGAAGCTCTCCCCGCAACCGTGGCTCCATTTCGCTGACGGACAGGCGTATGCATATGGAAACTTTATGAGGAGAATATAGGTTGTGATTTGTTTTTTGCCGTAAATGAGGACTTCCCGCTGAAAGCCCTCGGTCGCAGTGCATCGCATTTCCACTCTGTTCTGGTTTAGATGCTAGCTGAAAACACAATCTCTGGAAAATACTGAATCTCGTTTCTTTCACCCATTTTCAGTTCCGTATCGGCTTGTGGGCCATGCCAACGGGAGACCGACTGGCACCGAAGTCAATAAAAATTAGGCGTGCCGTCCGCTCTTCGTCCGTGTTTCTACCGGATTCTTGACAGACGTCTCACCATGCGAGCTACAGGGCGTACCTCGAGGCATCTCACCAAGCTGAGCTCGTCACACGTCCGTCCCATGTTGCGCCACAGGCCATGACGCGGCAGTGACGGGCCGGAGGGGGTGGAACAGGGGCGGAGCTTCGGCGGGGCTGCAGGTGCCGCAGCTTCAGTCCGAGCTCTCTCTGCCGACGGACGGGGGCCGCCGCGTCTCAGGTCAGAGCACAAACCGCTGGAGTCGCACGGAACAGGTGAGCCCATTCCTACTTCGTACACTTCACCGATCTGCGCTTCGCTGGACAAGGTCGACCACAGCTGCTGGATGACGTCACGCTCCAGGTTTACGGTCCGTTGCTGTCCCCAGCATAGTTGAAGGAATGCAAGGAGCCTTACACGCTCGGAAGTACGGCGGCTTGAGGTGATACCGAGACGATCAACAGGAGTCATGAAGGTGTGTTGTTTCTGAAACAGCGTGATGGTGTAGTGAGCGGTGAGACGTCGTCAATGCCACTTCGTTGGATAACAAATGCTAATGAAGAGGCATGTATGTAAATTCGTCCGCAAAATCAGCTGATGGGTGAAGGAATATCTGTTCAGCGAAATCTGTGTATAAAGAGCAAATCCGTTAATTTAATTAATGCTGGGTTTTCAATCTAATTACATGCTAGATTTCAGCATGCTAAAAATCTACAGAGATTTCTGGTCCGAACGGCCTGTTTCATCACCGATTGAAACCATGGATGATTTAAAGGACTGCCGTGTCATTCACGTCAACCTCAGGGACACTGAGGGTATCGTGCGAGGATGGAATGGAACTATGATAATTCAGATGATGTGTGTGAGGGCTCGGATCAAGGCCGCCTCAGCTGCAGATGAACGGCCTCAGAGTGCGGGTGTAAACGGGGAATGGGGCAGGAGCTTAGGAACATCAAGAAAAGTGTGGGGGAGGGGGCAAAGGCTTTTTTGCATAAAGCAAGTATTAAATTTCCCAGAAAGTGGGGTCATGGTTCCCCCTCGTTCCCACGCCCATGAAATGGGTGATCATATCATCTTATCTTGCCGTATCATTTTGGAGATTAAATGTGATAAAGACGAAACTCAAAACGATGATCGTTTACATTGCTTACTGGAACGAGCTGGAAATACTGACCTGTAAGCGTAAGGCTTCAGTGCAAGACTGCATGTCAGTCCAGACGATTTCACTGCGTAGTTTGATGTACCAATGAAATGAATTATTTTTAACGAAACGTTATCGGCCATTTGCCTATCTTTCTAAGCCACCTGCGTGTTCGCGGACGGATCCGCGAGTTAGGCGAAGGCTGGGTCTAGCCTTCTTGGATCGAGCCACGTCAAGTTTTAGCGTGCTGGTAAATCCGCATCACAGGGAATGTACTCACAAGCATGTTGGTAACACTGTAATGCGCACGCCCACAGGTCTCGGATCAGATTGCGGCCGGGTGGTCGACAGGCATGTTGCTTGCAGCGGTCATGCTGCTGGCCTGCGGGTCAGTCGAAGGCCAAAACAGACCCGATTATTCAGACCTGCCGGGGCCATACTGTGAGAAGAGGCCTGACTCAGGTGGGACCCGAAATATCCGATCGCTGATCCGGATCCGATGCCTTTTTGATGGCTCTGCGAGATTTTATAGCTGACGCCGTCATCGCTTTACTGGGCTGCAAAACCAACTGAGTCGGAAAAGGTTAATTGAAGAATCATCATAAAACATTAAAGTTGTCGTCAAAGAACGCCTCTGGATCACAGACGTCAGGCGCCTCCGTGTACTTCATTCACTTGCCAAACTATGAGGGTGGTCCGTATGTGGTGTTCTTTATGATAGGCATCGCGGTCTGTGCGTTTAATTGTGAAAATTGTTCAGGGGAACAAATGCTCTGAGAATGGCAAGATGGATAAATGGGACTGTCTGACCAAAATGGGGTTGAGCGACGGTGGAACCTTTGCTCACTCTCATGGAGTCGCCCCGTCTGGGGAGCCCCTCCTCTGATTTCATCCCCGTCCTTCAGGCCAGAGTCTTGCTGTTGCCAGGATCGCGTGCCAGTTAAACTCTGTCCTAAGCCCATTTGCATTCCGAGAAATCCCTTTCCTGTCCGAAAGTCTCAGTCACGTCTCCGTGGCGCCTGTCACTTTCAGTACTTTGGGCTGCTAGAGGAGAAATGCGGCCGGTTTTATGTATGAACAAGGCCATGCCGCTGGTCTCTCTTCTGTGAGGGCAAAACAGGACATCCGCCGACCAGTGCGCTGTTCGGATCGACTGACGCTGATGTTCTGTCCTGACATCAGCACTGCTGTCCTGCGGTCAGAGCGGTGCTGGTGACCTGTCCTGCAGTCAGAGCGGTGCTGGTGACCTGTCCCTTCTGCGGCCAGAGCGGTGCTGATGACTTGTCCTCCTGCAGTCAGAGCGGTGCTGGTGACCTGTCCCCTCTGCGGCCAGAGCGGTGCTGGTGATCTGCCCCCTCTACGGCCAGAGCGGTGCTGGTGACTTGTCCTCCTGCAGTCAGAGCAGTGCTGGTGACCTGTCCCCTCTGCGGTCAGAGCGGTGCTGTTGACCTGTCCTGCGGTCAGAGCGGTACTAACCTGTCCTGCGGTCAGAGCGGTGCTGTTGACCTGTCCTGCGGTCAGAGCGGTGCTGATGACCTGTCCTGCGGTCAGAGCGGTGCTGTTGACCTGCCCTGCGGTCAGAGCGGTGCTGATGATCTGTCCTGCGGTCAGAGCGGTGCTGTTGACCTGCCCTGCGGTCAGAGCGGTGCTGATGATCTGTCCTGCGGTCAGAGCGGTGCTGATGACCTGTCCTGCGGTCAGAGCGGTGCTGTTGACCTGCCCTGCGGTCAGAGCGGTGCTGATGATCTGTCCTGCGGTCAGAGCGGTGCTGATGACCTGTCCTGCGGTCAGAGCGGTGCTGTTGACCTGCCCTGCGGTCAGAGCGGTGCTGTTGACCTGCCCTGCGGTCAGAGCGGTGCTGTTCAGGCCGGACAGACGAGTGCAGCGTCAGCATCCTGGGCACGCTGTGCTACTGTGACGCGTTCTGCGACCGCGGGCTCAGCGGGGACTGCTGCCCGGACTTCTTCGCCGTCTGCCTGGGGGAGATCGCCAATCCAGTGCACGGTACGCGCGGCGCTTACGGTGCACGCAGCCGCAGAGTGCACACAGTGCACACAGTGTGTGTCCTTGCGTGTGACTGGGGTTTTAGGGCGCTTCGACTGCCGGGCCATACGGTGTCCGCTACAGCACGCACAGTAGGGACAGTGACCCACAGCATGCACAGCACGACGGCCGCCGGGCGTGGCAGGGATTGAATGCGCGTCAGCTGACCAGCAGTGTTGCCACTGAATCCAGCCCGACCGTTGTGGCTGGAACATGGCTATGGGATGATGATGATGATTTTATGTCCGCGTTTCAAGCGTCTTCATACTGATGCTGCTGGTGTTTATAATGAACATGCGGAAACACAAATCAAGCTATGTCCGTGAACGTAAAGCGCAATATGTCAACGCGGTTGGGAGCTGTCCATTGACCGTTTCCTTATTTCAGTCTGTTCGCATAATGGCCGAAATCTCGCACACGGCGAATCGTTCATGGATAATTGCAACAAATGGTGAGCACAGCAGCATCGTTTTCGTATAACGAAGGTAGATCAGGACATGACTGTGCCGAGCGCAATTTGGCATTTGTTTGCTGAATTGGACCAAACACTTAAATGTCGCAGGAGACGTATCCTGTTTATTGATGTAGTCGTATCTTCTTTGCTAACGATCTCCAGAAACCCATGCCTCCATGTTGGTCAATGCACAGATTGGTCAATGATTTTAACTGCTAACAACAAGGGTTTTAACTGCCCAGAAGTCGTATCTTGTAAGATAGTTTTCGTCGCCTAGTGTGCAAAAGACACAACTCGCTATCAAAGTGTGCGAAAGATCACGCGAAGCTTTAGAGACTGCCTCTTGAACGGCCAAACTGACTACGCCTTCGGTAGTCGATTCCACCTCTGGCACTGTGAAACGTCCTGAGGGCTCCCAATAATCTGACGCGCCGAGTCCGGCAGCGCAGAGCCCGGGCGGCCGCCGTCTCCACGGCGGCCTGTGACGTCATCGCTGTGCTCTGGCCGGCGGTAGCACGTGCTCCTGTGCGGCGGAGCGGGCGGCGGTCAGCTGTGAGGAGCACACATGCCTGGTGCGGCCCGAGCTGATCGAGGCCGTGAACGGGCGGGCGTCCGAACTCGGCTGGACGGCGTCCAACTACACCAAGTTTTGGGGCAGGAGGCTGGAGGAGGGCATGCGGCTGCTGCTGGGGACTCGCCGCCCGGGACAGCAGGTACGGCGCCCGTCACCCCGGAGACCAGGTGTGTACAGGTGTGTGTACGGTACCCGTCGCCCGAGGAGATTAGGCACAGCGACCGTCACCCAGGAGATCATGTACAGCGCCCATTACCCGTGGGATCAGATACAGTATCCGCCATCTGGGAGATGCCGTAGATCTCCCGC
This sequence comes from Capitulum mitella, assembly GCA_030062745.1. Lineage (NCBI taxonomy): Eukaryota > Metazoa > Arthropoda > Thecostraca > Pollicipedomorpha > Pollicipedidae > Capitulum > Capitulum mitella. The sequence continues at coordinate 3,669,251 of CP099848.1, forward strand.
CATCTAGAAAACCAGGCACTGAGCTTCGGTCTGAACAGAGCAGTGCACGTTATACCCTCAAAAGCGACCTTTCCCTTTTGCGATGAAAGGAGACTGCATCACATCGTGACCAGCGAAGTCGGCGCCTGGCTAATGGCACTGACCAGACCCCTGCTCCGGCCGAGCCTCCAGACCCCGTGTCAGGCTGCGTCCGCCCTCCTGACCGGCCGCCCGCGCCCGGCAGGTGTTCCGCACGCAGCCCGTGTCGAAGGTGGTGCACGCGGCGGCGCTGCCGTCCGCGTTCGACGCCCGCGCGCGCTGGCCCGGCCTGGTGGGCGGCGTGCAGGACCAGGGCTGGTGCGGCGCCTCCTGGGCCGTGGCCACGGCCGCCGCCGCCGCGGACCAGCTGTCCGTGCACGGCCGGCGCCGGGTCAGCGTCAGCGCGCAGAACATCGTCGACTGCGCGCCGGCGGACGGCCAGGACGGCTGCCGCGGCGGCGAGCTCGACAGGGCCTGGAGCTTCCTGCGTCTCAGACGGTGGGTGTCGCCAGTCTCGCGGCCGGCAGAGGTGTCGCCAGGACAAGTCTCAGACGGTGGATGCCACTGTAACGTTGGAGCAGGCAGTAAACGTTGACGTTTAATTTTGCATGACATTTACCGGCTCTACTAGACCTACGCTTTCCTCCCAAAACGTTTCTTAATTGGCCTCGTATAACTGACATGATTATGAACCTTATTTCTTCTAGCAGAGGCTTGGTTTTACTCATCAAAATTATCTGTCAACACTGGGTTACAATCTGAATAGATGATGTTACTCAGTGCTTCTAACATAGTGGGCACAATGTAAATGGATAACTTTGACGTGTAACATTAAGCTTCTCCTGACATAAAGAAAGCTATTTGTTTCCATAATCATGCCAAAGGCCCGGCAGCCGATAAAGACCACTTTTGGCCCAACTGGGTTACAAATAACTGCATCTTTTTATGAACGTCCTTTATTGCGGGGGCCGAAATCCCGGAGTGTTCCGGGCAAACGTCGCCCCCGGGCGACCCTCTATGGCCACACAGGGAGATCGGCATTGCAACGGCGTGCTGAGCCGAGCCGGCTGCCTCTGTCCAGGGTGAGCTCCAGCCAGTGCTACCCGTACCGGTCGGGCGTGACCGGCGTGGCGGGCCGCTGTCTGACGCCGGCCGGTCCCGGCCGCTCGGTCCAGCTCGACTGCCAGAACGGCAGCCGCGTCAGCGTCGGCTGGCACCAGCTGTACGGCATGCAGCCGCCCTTCCGCGTCGCCAGCGACGAGGCCAGCATCCGGCACGAGATCCTGACCAACGGGCCGGTCCAGGGTGAGTCCACGCCCAGCCAGGTCCGATCACCGGGCTTGCAGAGTCCAGACATAGGTTCAGAGGCACCCGCCTGATAACTGGCTAGTGCCAGGGCAAGGCCGAGGTCTTCGTACTGATTTAGGATCAGCGTGGATCACTGTTAACTGATACTGCAGTATGATAACGTTACGAGCCGCCTCAAAGTCAGCGCAGGTATCTCAAGAGGGAGGCTGGGTAAGAAATTTTATGAGCTATTGACTGCCATGATTTGGTTTGGTTGAGGACGAAGCCCCTACGATCAGTTTTGATCGTTTCGGAGCTATGAGTTGCAGGAGAAGGGTTTGAATGACACATTAAACTTGCCAAAAGGAGGGGTTTTGAGGACAAGGACTGGGGTTAAGGAGGATGAGAGGTCAGATGTGACAGCCATGAGATCGTGGAGCTTCGGTCCGCTAGTTTTGAGGTATTGTGCGAAGTGGTCTCAATCCGGTTAGGCAGTGGGCTTACCACAGGAGAGGCACCCTATCGACACAGCCTGATATTGGGTTTTCGCCCACTGAACTGACGCCGTCTGGCAGTCCGCCCTTGATCGTCACCCGTCCTCTTGACCCTCAGTCCGTCTTCGGTCCTTGGTCCGCCCTTGGTCGCCCTTTGCCCTGTCGTCCCTTTGCACGTCGTCCGCCCTTGGCCCGTTGTCAAAGTGCGGACGACAGTCCGCCCTTTGACAGTCCTCCCTTGGTCCAACTACAGTCCTCTCTTGGCCCGACGACAGTCCTCCCTTGGTCCGGCTGTCGGCACGTCCGAGATCGGGTCCTCGTTCGCCGTCGGTCAGCACCAATGCTGCAGCTGTCGGACGCCCGCCGTCAGCTGTCAGCGACAGAGCCGGCAACACGACACGCCGCCGGAGGTTGGCGGCGGTCCGGCGCCCCCCCCCCCCCACTCCGGCATTCCATGTCGCGTGACAATGCATGCAATCCGGCTGTCTAGAGCGAAACGCCATGAGACTGCACGGCACTGCACGTGTCAGAGCGCGGACAAATGCCCCTCTGCAGTAATGCTGGGGAGACGGCCACCCGCAGCTGCGTACATGGTGAACTGTAATGCACACCTCCAAACGCCGATCTGGCACGCGGGTAAGGCAGTACCACTTCGGCAACCTGCATGCGGAGGTGCAGATAGAAAGAGGTGAGACGGTGTGCCTTTCCGTTACTGACAGTATGGCGAAGTTTCAAACCACTCAGTAAGGCCGGCGGAGCGCATGACCGCGGTACTGATGCCAGATTAGCTTTTACCGTTGGTAAAATATTATTGCTGCGGTTGGTCAGGACAAATCTAATTCGCCGACAAGTTTACGGCGTTTTCGTTTCTGCTACTGTCCGTGTTCGAGCCGACCTACTTCCTGATCTTTTTAAGCAGAAACTTCAGTTTCTGTTTTAACCCGCGCAGTGGAAGGAGGGTTTCGCGCTATCGCGCACTTGAAGGGGGGTCCAAAAGGATCCCTTCTATCTCAAAAACGGAAAAAGCTAGAGACATGGAATTTTGTGGACGGGGTAGGGCTGTAACGATTTACATTATGTGCAATTTTCAATGGCTCTAGGTCAATATCTTTACGGTCAAATGGGGTCGAAAAGGCCGACCTTGAACACTTTCTCTGCCCGTACAGGCCATTTCGTACAACTTTTCGAGCGAAACGAGAAAAGGGTGTTCGTTTGAGCGTTAAACCCGTTAAAACGTTAAAAAAACGACAGCTTCCATTCATTTGACTTACTGACTAAGGATGTCGGGCTGAGGTCATGTCAGGTCATTGACCTATGGCGTTGTTTTTTTGTCTTTTGCAGATAAGATTTCAAGCAACACGGGATAGCTTGAGAGTAAATGAGGACGTCATACAAATCTTTTGGTGCATTTTCAGTGAAGTTAGCCAACATCGGTACATCTGATCACTTCCAGCGTTTATATTTATGTATTATGTATATGTATATATGTATATACATATCAGTATCAATGTGCCGAACGTGTTTTGTTCAATGCAAATTTCATACAGGTCGACATATTGCAAAGCAAATCTGGACCAGGTCGCAAAATAGTCGCCCTTGACCTTTGATGACCTTGACCTACACTGACCCTGGTATATATAAGCGTATTCACGTGGGCGCATGTGTTTTGAGTAGGGTATTTGCATGCATATTTCATATAAACCGGCATATCGCAAAGCAAATCTGCATCGGGTCACAAGCTAGTTGACCTTGACTTGCTCTGATAACTTTGGCCCTTCTTGACCCTGACTTTGGTCTTGGTACATCCATCACTTGCCCAAATGACGTTGCCTGATTGTGTTCAAGTGGTAATCTTAGGTAGAACGCTAGTCCTTTCATAAAGTTTACATTTGTCAGCGACAACCGTTATTTTCGTTGTTTGCTTGGCTTCAGCTGCTTGAAACTTCAAAAATTTCCCGCCGATTTTCGATTTTTCTGTTCAGTCGACGAGCTTTGCATAATGATAGCATACATGTCACAAAGTAGCAGCAGCCAGCTCGGACCCGTTCTCGAGATTTTCAAGAAAAACAGGTGGGGAGCACAAAAAGACTCCCCTTCCAGTGCGCGTGTAAACATGTCTTGCTAAAGTAAACCATGAAGGGTCGGAGCGCAGTTCGGTAGCTATGTCACGTGTGAATCCATACAGTGCGAGCGCTGGTCCCGACAGACTGACCGGGCAGGATCACCCGCCGGCCGCGCTGTCTGCCGGCAGCGATCCTGCGCGTGAGGCCCGAGTTCTTCCTGTACAAGTCCGGCGTGTACCGGGAGGGCCCGGGCGACCCGACCTATGCCGCGTACGACTCTGTGCGCCTGCTTGGCTGGGGAGAGGAGAACACGGCGTCCGGCGGCCGGCTGCCGTACTGGGTGAGTCACCGGCAGAGGGCAGCGCCGAGCCGGGCCGCACCTGGCGACAACTCAGAAACTGACGTTTAGGATGGGTGTGGGGGACGGTGAGCTCCTTTTAAAGGTGGATTTTAGTGCGTGAACTTTGTCTTAAGATGGAGTGGGCCAATGATAGGAAGGAAGCATCTGTCGTTCGTCTGACTAGTCACACAGCCCTACATCTTTTGAAGTATGGGTGTAACTGTTTACTTTCTAGGCGTCTGACGAAACATCTGGAGTGCAATGTCCTGCGGCTATCCCGACGAGCCTGCACGCACACTTTTGTAATGCACGCAATTTCCCCGACTGCAGATACCCTTCCGCTGCAGAACTCCTCCTGATGAAACGGAAGCGTAACGAACGCTCATGCACGAAGCTTGCGTACACCGCGAGTCTACCCTCGCCTCCGCCGATTCCGGCAGGGCGGAACTTCGCCGGCGGGATGGGACTCCCTTCCCGTGCCCTCCCCCCCTCACCGACCGGTCACACACCGACCGGCTCAGGTATCGGGCCGAATTCCGGCGTGGCGTCAGCTGTCTCTGAGACGTCCGCCCTGGCCGCGGTGTCAGCAGGGCCGGCCGGTGTCGCCCTGTGTCAGGCGATTGCAGCAAAACAGCCGGCGTCGGCCATTGGTGGAGGCTTGTTTAGTTCCGGCGTATGATCAGTGTGATCAGCAACCATGTGAATCTATCATTGCGCCCGTGGCGATGCGCGGAAGAGAGGACATGTACCCTTTTCTGGCCAAAACATTGATTTCGGGAAACCTCCACCATAATTACTATCTGTCGCCAAGTCTGGGCATGTGACAGCGGCTGAGGTTAGGCCCAGTTGAACACGGATGCCGCTGCTGTATGCACCTTGATTTCCACTTGCTTGTGAACTCGTGAACAGGGACTCAATCGGGATTTTCTTAAAGGGGGGGGGGACTTTGAGTGAACTGAAATCATACGAAAACCGCCTGCCGGTAAGACGATTTGGAATGGTTTTCACAGAAAAATGCGGGCCCAAGGAAGTGCGGGCCCCCGCCCCCTGGCTGCGCTTTTGCTCGCGAAAACATTCCAAGAACCTTTCACTCACTCATCGAGCCGCACCCGTTACTATGACCTAGCAGGCCCGCGCTGGGCTGCTGGAGGTACGTCTCTCTGCCGGCAATCCGTGGTCTTTCAATAGCATGGGGTCTCTTCTGGGACAGACGCGACAGGCGTTCACCAGCTTGGGGTGCGTCCTCGTGTGACGCTCTCTGCGACCAGCAGACGGTCGTCTTTCGTGACGTCACTCTGAGGTTCGCTGGCAACTCGTGGGGTCCCTCCGGCACCGCGTGACGTTTCCACGCCGTCTGCCGACAGCTGGTGGCCAACTCCTGGGGCGTTGACTGGGGAGAGGGCGGCCTCTTCCGGATCAGGCGCGGCGTGAACGAGGCCGACATCGAGGCGTTCGTCGTCATCGCCTGGCCGCAGTTCGACCACCTCGTGAGTCGGCCCCACAGCGACGCCCGGCCAGACAGCAAGAACAGTCTCTGACGCAGTCAGGAGACAGCAGGAGCAGTCTCTGATGAAGGCGGGAGGACGCGACTGCAGTAATGTCCGACACCGGCAGGAGAAGTCACCGAGGGAATAAGGATACACCAGGGTCGCTGACAAGGGCGGCAGGCATAACAGGGCTTTGACAAGAAGGGGACCGAACGGCGAAAGCTTTCGCTGACCGGGCCCAGATCAGGCGGCGACACCCTGTACCGCCAAGCGCGAGAGAAGACGGCATGGATCACCGCGACCAAGACACAGTAAAACCACGGCGGGTTCGGCTCTGGCTCGAGCCGAACTGGACGTCTCGAGGCTGCTGGGAACATGAGACAACAAAGGTCTTGGCTGGGACAGGATCAGGCACCAACAGTGACGGCGTGACCCGAGCAGAGGACCACACGTCTCGTCGCTGGCCAGAACAGGCTCTGTGGACGATGTTCGTCTTCACGGAGGGGAACAATGAGCATTTGATCACGGACCGTCTAACGAAACGGAGAGGCACGGTTTGTTTCGCCAGCTTTAGGCATGGGGTAAAGCAGCTGATGATTCGCGGAGATAACGGGTCGGAAAACCGTTCGTTCAAGATTAGGATGATGTCGTTGCATCGTTGGCACGTGACCGAGTAGAAAAGCGAGTGTCCGTTTACTCGTCTCTATAATGCGCTATCGTGCGGCCATTGCGTAACGGAATATCTTGTCCTTGTTTGCTCATACCGGTGCCTTGGATAGTGTCTTTGTTGTTACACGAGCTTTCATTTGAGAGCGGCTTACGATGATCATTCAGACAAAAGAAATAAATCGAAACATCGCTCAAAATGTCTTGTTTTGCTACGTCTGTCTGTCTTAAGTACGTTCACTGCGCCGCAAAAGCCAAATAACAGTAAAAACGATCCGTGAATGATCTTCACCAGCTCATCGAATTGACATCAGTCTTTTACCTACATTTGATCTGAAGCGTTTGGCAAGGTTTCGTTTGAAGTCAGAGCCAGTGTGCAGTAGACCCTGTCGCACCGACTCTGCGTTGTACATCCGATCAAGCAGTTTAAGTTAAAAACGGATTTTGTGGGAATCTGAATGTCGTCCTGAACACATGACCATGTGGAAGTCAGTATGACCTGCTGGCGGCCAGCTGACCAGCGGACCAAATGCCGAAAGCCGGGGCGACTCCTCGCAACGGACGAGAAGGCAAACTTTTCCTAACGGAGACAAATTAACAAAATATTTCTACAAATAGAATACACCATTAAGATACCAGAAAAACGAAGAAAATCCTGCGTTTCCAATGTTAAATGTGCTACTTTACTGACTAGGGGAGTAACTTCATATCTCTTCACAGGCGAACATGCATCCTCAAACCAGATCCGTGCACTTAAAAACGTGGCCTGTGCACCCGCAAACCAAAAAACAGTTAATGACCCGAAAAGGAAACCTTGAACTCTTTCATAACACGAAAAAGGCCCCCGTGTGTAAAAAAAAAAACAGGTATGCGTATGTGTGTGGGCGTCCACTTTATGACCAAAAAAACGTAGCATACAAATGCACCCATAGGCGCAGCCAAGGGACAACCATCGCTCTTACTATCTTCAATTTTTGGGTTTTTTTAGCCCAAAAAGAGAAAAATTCCGCAATTCTCGGTATTTTAAAATAACGTGGCCGAAATCCAAAGAGTCTTTTGGTTCCCAACGGAGTTAGGGCTGCTAGGGCCCTGCCCCACCCCGGCACGCGAGTGCACGCACAAAGGACTTTCAAAAATTATACCCCTGTTAGTAATGCCGCTTCACCAAGTCCTCACCACTGCAAAATCACGTCCACGTAAGAAAAGGTAAGATGAGATTGATGCCACTGCTGTAGACACGCGCGCATTTCATGCCAGACACGCGTTTTCACGCGCCACTGGCCCGCGCTTTGCACCAGCCGGCGACGCCAGACCTCCCAGCCTCCCGTTCATGATTCGGTCCACTGGCGAGGTCTCCTCTCAACAGACACAACAAGGCTACCGCTACTGCGCCGCCTGCCACACGGTCGCTACGTGCAACCCGGCTGGCTGATTAGCGTTCACCGTAGAGCAGCCTCGGCAGATTGCAAGAAGGAGGGGAAACTCTCACGGTTAATTCTCAAAGGTTACATCAAGAAGCGAACATTAACATTTACATTAAAGTAATGCGGACGAACACCTATGATCAACAATGATTCACACCAAAACTCAATGCGCAACTTTGGGAAAGCCCCCACCCCCAAAATGCCGTTGCCCTCTTTAGTCCAATACCCGCAGGACCTACCCCAAGGAAGCCACCGTGCGAACTGCCCCGATGGCCGGGCTACACACGCAGACACCACCTGGCGGTCGCAACGCCGGGGCACAGCCCTTGCCGCCTCCTGGCGGCCGCACAGGCCGCGGCTCACACTGCCCCCTAGCGGCCGCGCTCCGAGACGGTTGTCCGATGTGTGCGACCAGAGCCGCGCTCGGCAACGTGGCCTCATTATTCTTTACACTGCTTCAACTGCTTTCGAGATGTTTTGCCTCATGGAACTATCTTCACAACACTTGATTAAGCATTTTATAGGAGGTAAAGGTTCCGGAAAGAAGACGAGAACGTAGATTAACGAAACAAAAGATAGACACAATAACAGAAAGATGACGAAGATGTCGACTTCCAATAAGAGCTAGGTGCGTGTTCGTCACTAAGACACCGTTTGCTGTTTTCAGCCATTCTGAGATACATCTGAGATACAGATCTGACGGGTGAGCTGTCTTGGCCGAGGACTGGAGCACCTGCCACAGACAACTGCCTGTCACGGGAGCTCCCTGGAAACTGTCTGTCAACTGTCCTCAGTCGGGAGCTCCCTGACTGAGGATGTGACTGTCTGTGCCCGGAGAGCAGCTGCCTCTGCCGTGGTCTGAAGCCGTCGGTCACGGAAAGCTGCCCCGGCTCAGCTGGCTGGAGCTGTGAGTCACGGCGCTGAGGGCGTCCGTCCTCCCCGGGGCCCCGTGACGCCGGGCGGCGCTGAGTGACGGCCGTGACCGCGGGCCGTCACGCGCCGCCGTCCACGGCCGGCCGCTGACGGCGGAGAGGGGCGGCGGCTGGTCGTCTCCTCGTGCTGTCGTGACGGCGCCGGCCCGTTCAGACTATCGTCCAACCACCGGGCCGGACGGCTGCCATGTTCGTAAACTAGTAAACCCGGCCCGGAACAAAATAGGACGACTGAGCAAGATAAAAAGGGGATTATGGCCGCAATTTCACGGAACTTTCTATCTGGAACGACGTTTTGAGCTGAGTTAGCAAAGAAGTAGCCTGTGGCCTTTGTGGTCGATTTGTTTCACGCATTGTGTTTCCAGGCTACATTTATGGACCTTCAGACGACTTCCCGCTAATTTTGCCATGTGTCTTTCATCCGTGTCCACTGCCAACTGTTGTGTGGCGTCACGAACCGGGCAGATCTATGAAGATTAACAGAAGTCCCGTATTGTCTTTTATCAACGAAATACTAAAGAACATAGTTTTTCACTTATCACACCTTTCATTCTACAAGGTATTCATCAAACAGTGGAGTTATAAAAAAGCGATCAGTGTTATTTTTCGGATCAACCGAATCTGTTTCTGAAAAACAGGCCAAGGTAAAACATTCTACATAACAACCTTGCTGCGTTCCCAGATCCGCATGAGAAACGCGGCATGCACCGAACGTCGTGTAAAAAGAACGGGGAACAAGAGACAAGTGTTTTTCCCGTGGCATGATAAACAACAGACTTCTACGACTTCCACGGCACCGTGGACATCTATCGCGGAAGCTCGATGATGCACAACGGACGTCGACCGCAGGTCCACCGACTTGTTCTCAGAAGTTGCGGAGTGATGCAAAAATAATAAATAAAAGTAAAGATAAAAATTAACGGTTCCAGGCCCCCGGTCGACGTCTTCGAATTTCCTGCCATCGCTGCACACTTCTTCCACGGCATTTAGAGCGAAAACGAGAGCTCAGTCACGCGCTCTAACCAAGCAGAGCTGTGGCCTGCTGCATTTTCCGTCACACAGAGCAAAAAAGCCACTTGCAGGCCGAACCACGTGCACACGAAGCCGGTGATTCCTGACTTCAACGGTGGCTGCGGCCGGCGCGGGCCACGCGCGCTGCCGCTAGAAGCCCCAGCAGCAGCGCTGGCGGCAGCCGCCGAAGCAACACCAGCAGCAGTGGAGCGTCGGAGGCGACCGCGGGCCGGCTGCCGGCGCCGGGGAACTGCTGGCCGGCCCCAGCAGCGCGCCCAGCAGCAGGGAGACCAGCAGTAGCAGCTGCAACACGACACGCATCTACTTGTGGCGGCTGTGTCGACGCGTGTGCTGGGAGCGGACAGGGCGGTCGCTTCGGCCCAGACGATGCTTGGACTTCCCAACACATACACACACACATACATATATACACATATATACATACATAAAGATGTGTGTGTGTTGTGATATATTTATATATATATATATATATATATATATATATATATATATATATATATATATAGATAACCTGTCCACCCATGTACTAATGCACTGTCGGCCCAAAGTCGACCCAAATGTTTGACACGTCTCGCTCCATTGGTAGCTTTTGACCGAATAGGAGTTCAGTGCTTTTAATCTCATGCTGCGCCCCCTTGATGAATGTACTCGTGCCAATATCCAACACATACCGCTCCAGACATCCCTAAGTATGACATATTTCTGTGCCCGCCGCCACAACTTTATTCTTGCTGTCATCGACATGTGGGAGTCCAGTAACGTTTGCTATGTTTTATTGGGAAAACATGGGTTTTCTTATCGTTTCTAGCATTGCTTTCCGCCATAAGGGGAGAAATTGTAAGCGCACGTTTTACCGCATTGTTCCGTTTTAAACGCCTCCGATCGCTGGGTTTCCAAAATAATGTTTGGGTTACGCTCAGCCGTTTCAGATTTGTTAATTTACAATTGCCGTCGACAAGCTTCCACTTCCTAAATGCGCCCAGTGCAAATGCGTCCAGTAAGGGCGTCTTTGGCATGATGAATAACAAGTACGAGTTAACCGCATTGCTAAAAGCACTGCTCATGATAACCCCTGCTCATAATAACTGTTCATAACAACAAATAAACCAGCCAGCCTGAAGTTTTTGCCTCCCGACTAGAGACTAGACATAGGTAACGTTGCTGGCCATCCATTAATGGTTCTGACAACCTATAGATACCTCCCCACAGTTCTCCTCCCTTCCATCCTTCATCTGACACAGATCGGACAGTGGGGTTCGCGCCGGGCGCAGTCAGATGTGTCAACCTCCCCCCTCCCCCACTAGCGTACTTAGTAGCACAAATACAAAACCACCCGTTGTAAAGTTTTGCAAAATTGCACGGTGTTGCTCAGTCCTCGACATTAGCACTCCCTGAGAGGCATATTGACATGACAACATGATCCGCCCTACCCTTATCAACGCACATTGTTGGAGATGCGTAAATGTTACGACGCAAAATGCAGTCTCCTGAAAGAAGGCGAAATATGCCGCATGTTACCTGCCGCAGCCTACCAGTTTTCGGCGCATTGTGTATGATTATTCGTCACTTGCGCTTCTTATCCACTGGCAAGTTTCCATAGAAATAATACTTAGTCGAAACAGGTTTGACCAGGGGCGTAGGGACGTAGCGCCCGAACTACAGTCATGGTGAAATAGTGAGAAAAACTGCTAAAAGGGACGGAACTAAACATCCTTGCCCATTTCTATCCCATTTTCTTTTCCAGCCAAAGGTACGGAAATAACCAGATAATGGCACACACTGCCCATTTCTCAACCATTTTCTTTTTCAGCCTAGGTACGGAAATTACCAGATAATGGCACACACTGTCTCCAAAGAAGGCGAGTCACTTCAAACGGCATTCCCACTGAGCCAGTATCCCTAACAAAATCAAGCGCGGCATCATGCTTTGCGAGTTCGTACCATTACTGAATCTCCCAGCCTCTTTGTCTCATGGGGAGTGTTCTCGTGAGAACGACAGAACTGATCACGATTGTTTCAAACCACAACACTGCTGGAACACTGATTCCACAATTCCACAGCACTGTGGAACTGTGCAATCAAGATCGAGCCTACGCATCCCCGTGTGCAAGAAAGGTCCAGACCCAGACATCAACAGGACACGATTTCCAGTGATCGTACTTTCCTGCCAGGGCGTTTAACATTGATATTATGAACTTCAGCACTAGACCATCCAGTCTCTCACGGGAGGGTATGTGACGATGTGTGCCACTGAAGCTTACGTGAAGGAGAATAATTTAAAGACGTAAATGGTACGGTCGGTCACCACAAATCCGTGTCGGAAACAAGCTCGTCACAAGCCCACGCCTGAACTGCATACCTAATTCATGCGAGCAATGGACAAAATATTGGGAAGAATCTGAAACGGAACGTGATCCGAAACTGTCCCAGGCGAATTCCACCCAAATGCCCGCCGGTAACGCCCGCCGCCCACCGCCAACAAATGTACATGTTGAGAAAATCAGGTACATGTATTTTGAGCACTTCAAGATTCCACGCAAAAATCGTACCATTTTTACCACGCTGTCAACACGATCCGCCGATACAACACGATAAAACACGATACGACGAAAGACGCGCCCGGAACTGCCGACCGTACTTCCCCCGGAACACCAAGGTATTTTGAAAATCACGCGCCCTCACGCCTGTCCACTTCGCTTCTGGCGAAATGGTCTTCCTACCTTCGAGGTACAAAGTCATCAAAGCGGCAAGAATACAGGCACAGTCCTCATTCTCGTGCAGTCGGTCCAACATGGGGAGGGGTCCATGGATATCACTGGCTTGACTTTCAGTAACAATGCGCTTCCTATACTACCCTAGTCGGATTTCGAAAACGCTGTCGGGGTCGTCACATATCGTCACGGCTGTTACGCCGTCCGCCACATTTCGTATCACTTGCGTGGAATCCGTCACACCTCGCCGTCGCCGCTGCGACCTCCGATCTTCGTCACACGCGCTCACTCCTCCCCGTCACACCCCTCGCCGTCACGGGCCGCCTCGCCGACGCCGCGTCACGCCTCGTCGCCGCTGCTCTGGTCGTCGATGGCGATGAAGGAGGGCATCTCGGCCATGGGTCGCGCCAGGCCGTCCGCCGGCGCCGCGCCGCCCGAGGCCGGGCCGGCGGCTTCGCCGCCGGCGCCAAGATAGTACCGGCCCTGCCCGCGGGGCGGCGCCACTGCGGCGGCGGCCGGCGCGCGCACGGACGGCCGCCGCCGCCGGCGGGCCCGGTGTGGCCAGCGGGCAGGCGGCGCCGCGCGGGCAGCGGCCGCTCTCGCTGAACTCCGGGCAGATGTACAGGTGCTTCTCCGCGCACTGAAACGGCCGCACGGCGTCCGCAGTCAGTCACAGTCACACGGCAACGTCCGGTCACCGGCTGGCACCGAGGTCAGTCACAGTCGGCTGTGACGTCAGAGGTGATAACAGGGACTCCCGCGCGAGCCGACACCACCTCCGTACCGAACCAGCATGGCGATGCAAACACAGACAGCGGCGCCAGTAACGGCGAGACGCGGGCTCCGCCTACCACTGACGAACACGCTGACTGCCACGCAGCGGGCCGTCCGTCACGACGTTCGCGGCCGCGCGGCAGCCCGGCACGAGCTGACCCCTTCGTGAGGCCAGAGGCTACTCTCTCCCGCCTGAACGGCACGAACCATCCACCAACCGCTGGGTCTCGCCCTGGCCACAGCACTAGCTCACAGCAAGAATCATCATGTACTCCACAGACCAGCATCACACCCCACCCGACGACTTCCTTCCGGAACGACGGGAGGAGGACAAATAATACAATACAGACCGCGACCCTGGCCCGCGTACCCACCTGCTGGCCGCGCGGGCAGTAGCCGGCCAGGAAGCGGGCGCAGAGCGGCGCGTCCGGGTCGACGAACACGTGCTGGTACGGGCACGGGTCACGGCGACACTCGGCCGCCAGGAAGTGCAGGCACATGGGCACCTTTTCGGGCCGCGGCCGGTGGTTGTACGGACAGCCGGGCCGGCTGCAGCCGCCCAGCTGCAGCTGCCGCGTGCAGATGGGCCGCAGCGCCGGGTCGTGCACGTGCGGACACTGCTGGCGCTCGTGCCGGATGCAGCGGCCCAGCCGGCAGTAGAAGCGGCACGGCTGCCGGCTGAGTCGGCGCGAGTCCCGCAGCACGGCCAGGCTGCGCGACTTGGCCCGGCTGCGGACACGGAGGAGGCAGTCAGAGCCGGAGACACGGGCTGCGACCGTCAGAGCCGGGGACAGAGGCTCCGACTGTCGGAACTGGGTCAGAGTAACGCTCAGAACTAGAGCAAGAGGAGCCAAGTGGCCAAACTACGGACGGGGTGACACCCAGCACTGGGGACAGATGGTCACTGTTCGATATACCTCGACAGCTCCCGGCAAATGCTTTGGACGCATTACGAAGAACCACGCACATACCTCAGTACAGCCATATTTCCAACACCGCATTCACGGGCGTGACGGCGCCTAACGATCCGGTAACGGGATCTGCCCGCCATGAACCACCTCCCTCAGCAGCAGCGCCTCGCCCGCCGACTCACCTGAGCAGCACCCTGTTGACCTGGTGTCGCGCGTCGGCCGTCAGCGTGCCGCCGGCGGCGCGGCAAAACCTGACGCCGCCGATGTCGAGCCGGGCCGGCGGCGGCTCGCTGCCGGCGACCGGCTGCAGCCGCCGCAGGCTGCGGCCGCCGGCCTCGACCCGGTACCGGGCGCCGCGGACGCTGATGCAGCGCGGCGACAGATCTGCGGCGGCCGGCGGCGCGTCAGAGGACCGCCGGCTCCGTCTGAGGCGCCGTGACGGGACAGGACGGGGGGGAAGAGAGCGGTCGTCTGAGGTACGGTGACAGGCGAGGACGGCGGGACAGCCATGGACGCCGGCAGCCGGGTCACGGTAAGCGGACCATCTGAGGCGCCGTGACGGGACAGACGGGGGGGGGGAAGAGAGCGGTCGTTTGAGGTACGGTGACAGGCGAGGATGGTGGGACAGCCATGGGGACGCCGGCAGCCGGGTCACGGTAAGCGGACCATCTGAGGCGCGGTGACAGGACGGGGCGAGCGGCAGGACGGCCACATACCGCGACGCGGCGCAGCACTGGCGCCTCCTCGAGTACCGGAGTCCGGGTAGAGAATGTGGGACTCGCCACAGTACCGTAATGAGGGGCACAGTACAAACGTAGCACAGTACTCAGCTGAGCGAAGAATTGGTATCGCTGGCAAAAAAAAATCTGTGAATCCAACACGGTATGCGAGCCATCGACCACAACAACACGCTAGCGCGGGCAGTACCTTTGGCAGCCACTGCCACTGACTGGCTGGGACGGGGTTTCGCTTTCTGTAGCTTCCGGGTGGTGGACTTGTACAGGATACCGCCGATGTTAACAAATCGAGTCGATCCCAGCTTCAAGGGATCCCGAACTCCTAATAGAATCGAAAGACAAACTCAACAGAATGATGACCACATACACACCAACCATACGAGCAAGGAGACCATCTGGCATCAGTGAGGACACGTGGACTTGGACAACAGGGCCACCTGGTTACTAACTATCAACAGGGGTAGGCTCCACTTGCAATGGATTACGTTGTCACGACGCAAAAACATCATTGTACTCATAGACTTCGTTCAGGCCTTGCAAAGCCTCCATCTCACAGCAAGCACCAGCGAACATCACAAGATTACGATAAAAATTGCAGAAAACTGACAACAGATCAGCCATCCCTGACACATGCAAAACACCACAATCTGGAAACATGATCCGCCTCCGGAGAAACATGGCCTTCAACGGTCACTCTTCTTGTTCGGGTCACCCCAGGTCGGGTCGCGGCAGGCCAGGCAACCCCGGGTTGGGTCGGGTCGGGTCAGGTGGGGTCGGGTCGGGTCAGGTTGGGTCGGGTCGGGTCTGGCCGGTTCGGGACGGGCCGGGTCGGATCGGGTCGGATTAGATTGGATTGGACCGGGTTAGACCAGGCCCAGTCGGGTCGGGTCGGATCGGGCCGGGCCGGGCCGGGGCCAAGCCGGGCCGGGTCGGATCAGGTCAGGTCAGGTCGGGTCGGATCGGTCGGACCGGCCGAGCCGAGCTGGGCCGGGCCAGGTCTGGTCGGACCAGGTCGGGTTGCGTCGGGTCGGGTCGTGCAGGTCAGAGCGGGGCGCTGAACTCACGTGAGGCCGGTGCCGGACGTGGACGAGCTGCGCCTCCTCCAGGTCCTGTGCTGCGAGCGAACGGCCGCCGAGCCGGACCGACCGGCCGCCGCCGCCGCCACCGCCGGGCCGCGCCGCACCAGCTTGAAGCGACTGACGGTGGCTACTGAGGTGGAGGCCCGGAGCGTGGCCGGCCGGGGGACGCCTGCAGGGCACAAGAGCGGTCAGAGTCGGCCACGGCGGGCCGGTAACGCCCCCCCCCCCCCGCCAGTAGCAGCCGCCGCCCGAACGGCAGACGAGCGCCGAGAACCGTGCAGAACGGCAGCCGACAATGACATCACTCACGAGATCTGGCGACCATCCATCCACACCATCCGACACGACGGCGTCCCTGGCGACGGAGGCGAGGGTACACGCACAGGCGAGGGTACACGCACCCTCTCGCGCAGACGGCGCGATTTTGCATCACCACTTCCGGTATTACCAACACCGAACTCGTCAATTTTTGCGTTTTGCCTCTATCGTTTACACTGTTCTCGCTATTGCAACGATTTTCATAAGCCTCCTTGTATGCTCGATGCTGTCACGGTTATGAGAGGCCCTGGCGGAGTCCAATGCTGGCGTCGAAGGCCAATGCATGCCAGGGTTGGCAATTTGGTTTTCGTTCTTGGTGTCGGAGTATAATTTTTGTTATGGAGTACAAAATTTTGCAAACGGTAATACTGGTACAAGTTGGTGTTCTTGGGGTAAGTCAGTTATGACATCATATCTAATTCTTACTGGACGGAGACAGAGTCATTTGGTTGCAGAGTTAGAACTTTGTCAACATGATTATAACGTCGCTTTCTGGTGGAGGCACAAGATCATACTTTTGGGGAGTACAAAATATTTCTGGGGCACATTATTTTCTGGTGTATGTTCTTTAACACCAAAAAACAAGGCCTTTTCCAACCCTGACACATGCTAGCAGCGCTCGTGCAAGGTAAGAATCTTGGGTTCCTTTCAAAGTTTTCAGACCTTTACACAATTCGTTCTCAAACATGTAAGTCTGAATGAAATGACTTCTGTTGCTCTCAAGGAAAGTTCTCAAACATGTAGGTCTGGATGCAATCAATTCTGTTGCTCTCAAATAAACAAAAGGGGTCCTGCCATTCATCCAACTATACCAGAGGAATAGCGGTTATAAATGATTTTTGTGGTTTATCAAACATGAGGATTATCAACCCACTGCCCACTCTGGAAAAAATGCGATGCTTCCCTCATTTCACGTTGAAACTGTGAAAACTAATCTGAATGTACACCACACACACATTGTTCTTAATAATGGCATTATGTGAATTTGCCACACAGGTCAAACACAACAACACGCTTTACTTGGGTTCTGTTCTCATTTTCAAACTTTACACTTACAAACCTCAGGTTGAAAGCGAAAAATTTCAAACTGGGCTCGGCGGAGCGCGTAACAATGTAAACTTTTTAACCAACCGTTTTCAACCTAACGGCGGAGCCGAAACACAACGCAGAGCACGTCTCGACATGCAACGCCGAGTCCCAGCACGAGTGCAGCGGCCGGCAGCCGCGGCAGCGGCGCCTTCCCGCCCGCTCACCTGCGGTCGGTGCGGCCAGTCGGTCGGCCAGCCGCTGCGTGCGCGGCGTGGAGGCCACCCGAACCAGCTTGTGCTTGGTGTGGACGGCGGCGCGGCGGGCCGGCGGCGGCGGCCGGCCGTCGCGCGACAGCCGGCGCACCAGCTTCCGGGCGGTGAGGAGCCGGTACCGGGCCGACGAGGAGCGGGCGCGGCGCGGCGGTGGCCGGGCGGCGCCGCCCGGGACCGGGCCCGGCTCGGCCGCGCCCCCGGACGCCGGCGGCGGCGCCGGTCGGCCGGCAGGCTCCGCCGCTGCGCCGCGGAAGTTCGGGTTCACATGAACGCTGGCCGCGACGGCCTTCGGGATGAAGTTCGGGTTCATGAACACGCTGCCAACCTTTTGCGAGGTGGCGGGAAAAGAGGCGTCCTTGAATTTGCTCGCATTTTCCGGTGAGGACAGGTTTGTGGCCTTTGGGGGTTGTAAAGATAGCACTGGTGAATCGTACAGAGTAGCAGTTTTGTGCCACTGACGAGACTTCTTCACCACTGCTGTAGACGCCTTACTTGTGGCACTTCTAGCCCAGGAGTTGTTGTATTTTCTGGTTTGGTGGTAGCCAATTGCACGTGGCACCTGACTTCTCTTCTGTCTCTCAATTTGCCCTGAAATGAGTGGCACTGTGATACTTTTGTGGCTGTAATACCATGAAACTGGGATTAGCCAACCACTTGATGGGAAGAAGGGGTTAACTCCCCCACCCCTGGCATATTTCTTAGATATCTCCCATACGAATCAACGCAACATTCTGTACACGCACACGACTTCAGCACACACAACTCTCAGGACCTTTTCTTGCATCAAATGTGCACATATTGAAATTGGAAATAGGACCATGTTAGGTCACATCTTGATGACTTCAGTGACCACCATGTTTTGCAATTCCACATCTGACTTTACCTCACAGCCATATTGTTCGCACTTTTACAATGTCTGGTGAATGCAGCTTGCACTGCATACTGGGCTGCCCTGAGAGTTGAATATTACACTCCTATGCCCTCATGCTTCACCATCCTGGTTAAAATATTCACTTTTCATTTCTCAGGTCCAGTGAGTACACACTTTGGAAAGGAATTGATTTAACCAATTTTTGGATACAGCCAGATAGATTATCATTTTTGCAACAAACTGCATAACAATGTTTATGACAGCTTCGTGAAAAATTCTGATATTTTTCATAGGATGACCTTTCACAGCTTTATGTAGATATCAGCTTAGCAAGTACACTGGTAGCACCTGTTTGACATTCTGGGTGACCAGTGTGGAGATAATGGCCTTTGCAATGTTGAGCAACATTCTGTGAAAATGCACAACATAGGACAAACTGGTTTGTAGGGTCATCCAGATGTCACATGGTCACTAACTTGCTCCTGGTGCTCTGAGTTTGAAGCTACAGAATGTTGCAATGTTGCATGTGCATGGCAACTGGAGCTATTTCAAGGTCTTTTTTGTGGCCAAGGCTCCTTGAAAAAGCCTTTTTTAATCCATGTCACATGGGCCAGGAAACACAAACTGCATCACACATTATAATCAAGGCCAGTCTGAACCAACCTGTGACCTTGGTCTTTCACATACTTGTGTCAGGTGACACTCAGAATATGAGATTAAGCTACCAGGAACACATCACAATGCAAACTTCAGTTTTGATCTCCTTTTCCTTATGACCAGGCAATTGGAGAAAATGACTGCTTTTTTGTGTCTGACTTAATCTGGAAAGTCAACACTAGCACACAATCAAAAAATAAAAATACATCAATGTACATGTCACAAGACTGCAAGGTTTGGCACTACTCACTGGCATTTGAATCAGCTGAATCAGACCAATGGTTCTCAAGACTGACAGTAAACACCCCACCTAGTCAATGAAAGGTGGCCAGTTAAACAACCTGGAACATGCTGCATATTTTCTTTACCTCTACAGATACAACACTACAAACAGCCTTCTACATGTCACAAATATGACTTTTGGGCTAAAGGTACATTTCTGACCAACTAAATTCCAAACAACCTTTTACATGACTACCACCACTGTAAAGAATATATCATCTTGTTTCTAACTATACTTATGACTCTCCAAATTCCTAAAAAAATAACATTAAAATTATAATGATAATGTACCATACAGTACTACCATGCCAGGACTGGCAGACAGAGAATAGCAATATTCTGTGGCACAAAATGTAGTGCCTCCAAAGTTAAGGTTATTGATAATAAGGATGTGTGAAGACCCTGCAGGCATCTTCAAGCAGCTAATGGCATAATATATATGAAAATTTGATTTTATTGCCACAAATTGAATTTAAGGCAATTGCTGAATTATTATACCACTTTTTTGTATTGGATGACTGCTGGAATATCTCCAGGATTATTACAACATTGCATTTTTTACTCCACAACAACTAGATATGTCTATTATGGGCATGCTGTACAAAACAGGAAGTTATGGGCAGGAGTGTTATGATCATTACGCTTTCATAGCAAAGTTGCAATGTCTTATATGATTGTTATCATCATGATACATGATGACATTACTGAATTATATTGCTGCAATACCAGATACAATTATCATGTGGGATGCTCCCTGGATGAGGGGTTGCTTCCCCCTGGACATACCTGGAAATAAGGGACATAAATGTTGTGCCAATGGCGGAATGCCGCACCACAGGTGTAATAGGGCACTAGAGGCCACAGGCCGATAAAGGGTGTGGTCGGACTTGGCTCTGTTCCATAGAGGTCGTAAGGTACATGGTATTAGGTAATATCTTAATAAAGGCTGTGTGCTGGATAGAAAAGGTTAGGTTAGGTTAGGTTAGGTTACATTACGTTCAGTTAGGTTGGATTAGATTAAGTGACAAGCAAATTTGGTAGGTAGGTTAGGTGGGTGAGGTAATCGAGCAAATGATTCAGGTTTGTCGGGCTACAGTTACAAGCAAAATGATGCTCAACTTACTTGTGAGATCCGTTATCTGTTTCAGCAGATCTTTCTCACTGGTGCTTGCCATTCTTGTAACGTCCTGCTTCTTACAGTCGACGTGGCCCAAGGACACAGTATGGCGTTTCCTTTGTTCGTTACATAAGGACGCACAGACTCTTGGGCCCAAGTGTCGGTGCCTTAAGTCTAGTCTTGTGTTTCGTCAGGCGCCAGTCAATTGTTAAATCGCGTATGGCCTAAAGAACGACGGTATGACGACACACCGTTGAGTCACGACATGTCACCGTCGGGTCTGTTTAGCAACCCAAGAACGAGAACATCCAAAGTACAACACATTTCCCATGCTTCACCCTCAACGAGAGATGACGTCATATGGCTGTAATGCGATCAAAATTTGGAACACGCATAAAAATAACATTTATATCAGACGTGTTAATCCGAGTTAGTTCCTGACGACCATTTCTATCGCAGTTTGGCGACATTTTTATTGAAATCCAGGGATAAAAATAATCTTCCTTGAAATAATTAATTATAACTTTGATCCACACCTTCCATATTTCACCGTTGTTAAAACCACTCTTCCATATCTATGGGGCCACCAATAAATGTTAGGAATGAACAGCTGTCAAAAATGAGCAGTTTTACCGTGTCTTAAGTGAATGTAAGAGAGAAAATGATCTCAGTTAAAATCACTGATCACATTTCCACACCTTCCATATTTCAACGTTTTTAAAGCCACCAGTAAGAGTCAGAAATGAACAGTTGTCAAAAAAAGAGCAGCGTGTAAATTACATGGGATCGCCTCTGCATCTAAAATCCCTCGATCTTGCGTATTGCACGTCTACATGTGTTTCTTCATGCAGCAGAATGTTCCTTCCTTATACCAGAAAATATTGCATGTTTGACAGTCAAGGTCCCGGACGCAACTCTTATAGTACTGGCACACAGAAATATGGAAAGGCATTCAGGACTGAGTTTACTGCAAAAATGGGTTTAGCAGGGGCCATCAGCAAGCAGAGCTCATCGTCCGGTTTCCGATCCTCCGCCACCAGCGATGCCGGTGAAACCACAAAACTCGACTTTGAATGCGGATCCAGTCCAAAGTTAACCTCAGGAGTTCCCATGACTTTGAAAAGCCGTGATCACTCCGTAACCTGCAACAAAGGTAATCCTTTTGTTCAGCCCTCCCCCCCCCTCAACGACTACAGCCAAATTACCTTAGCGACTTACATGCAAATCATCATATACTTTATTAGAGAGGCAATGGACGTCGCCAGGGGGCCATGGGGGCCAGGACCCCATAGCGATTTTGCACGATTATGGAATAGTGCCCATGTATATGCTGCAAAAGCAGCAATTTCATGTGTTCCTGTGGGTTAAATATGAGGGCAGTTACATAAAACTGTTGCTTTTCCCTATCAACTTTGTCGTATGCCAGCGGCATACGACAAAATTTGACATTTGCCTCCCCCCCGAGAGCAATCCTGGCTACGCGCCTGACAGGCGATCGCCCACGCGATGCCGCGCTGTTACCACGGAATGCGAGACGGCCGAGCTCTCGACCTGGTCGGACCCCGGCCGCCGACGCCCTCCCCCTCACGACACGACGCCGTTCCTGTCCAGCGGCGCCCGGTATCGACCAGTCACCGCTCGGGTCGATGGCAGGCGACGCAGCCGCGCCACGTCGCCACACGCCGTCTCCAGTCTGAACGTGTATTACGCGCCAGAGCGGACAACTCACAGACAGGGTGTCGGCCGGACCGGCGCCCGGCGACACGACAAGGGTGGCCCCAGAGCCAGCGCAGCCGGCCGGCGGCCGTTCGAGGCGCGCCGGCCGCCGTCACAACAAAGCCCGCCGCACAGGACTCTCGAAAACGCAGCGAAACGCGGGTTGGACACCGACAAAGCGCAGTCTACACGGCGATACATCGACGCTCTACGCAGAGCAGGGAGATCGCAGCCGGCGGACGAAAAGTCGTCAGGGAATGTCAAAATAGCTACCCACGGACGGTACAGCGCGTCCGACTAGGTTAAAGCTTCACTAATCTCGACGCCTTTCCGATGAACGTCACTAGGAGACAGCGAAACGGACAGGGGAGCGAGGTGCTGTACTATGGCACACTCCGACAAAGGGGTTAACACAGATGAAGATGCGCGACGGCCACAGAGTCTGATATACACATTAGCTGCTGCTTCCTTTGCAGCACGAAGGCTACACGAAAGCTGACACATAAAGTAGGTCCATAAACAATTAGCCAGCAGAAAAAGCAGACGACCAGCATATCCCTACAATCTTAATGGTGAATCGAATGTCACTTGAGAGCAAAGGCTCGACACTTCACACTGCTTGGAATTTGTGGACACGATACACAATAAGCGCTACTGCGGTGCCGTCCACGGGCTCCCGCCACCCCTTCAACACATCTTCACCGAGCTGCCAGGCTGGCGGACGCCGCCTACTTGCTCTCGAAGTACCGGTAGGTGGGGTTCTCGTAGCCGTTGACCTGCATCTGGGCCAGGTGGCGCTCCTCGGGCGTGATGGTCTGGTCCACCTCGACGAAGCCGTGGTGGCGCGGCGCGCGCTGCCGGCGCCGCAGCGCCACGGCGCCGGCCACCAGCGCCACGGTCAGCGCCAGGCTGGCCAACGCCACCATCAGGTACAGGCCGCGGCCGCCGCTCGGCGACGGCGACGACTCCAGCACGCGGAACGTCGCCTCGCCGTGCGCGTGCTCGTGCGTCTGGGCGTGCGCCACGACCGGGTCAAGCCGGCGTTCGGCCAGCGCCGCAGGCCGCCGTTCCACCTCCACGTCGATGTCGATCCGGTTGGCGTCGATGTCGGACCAGCCGGCGTCGGCGGCCGGGGCCGGTGTCGGCGCGTCGTCGCTCCGCACTCCGTCCGCCGCAGGCGTGGGCATCAGCTCCGCGGGAATGGCGTCGTGGAGCTGCAGCTCCTCTGACAGCCTCATCATCTCCGGCAGCAAGGTGGCCTTGATGTCGGGATAGCGGTCCAGCATCTGCAGGCTCTCGTTCACCATCCTCTGGATATCACGCAGGTGGTCAACAGAAGCTGCCCGCCGGGCCTGTGCCTGACTGGGGTTGGTAAGCATGAGGTGGTTGAAGTGAGAGATGGTGTGGTGCCTGTCCTTGTACAGTGCTCTGATCAGATGGTTCAAGCACCTATCTACCTGCTCTGATGAAGGAGGCTTTTCATTCAACGCCCTGACAAGACACTTCATCCCATCCTTCTTGCGCTCATCAATGTGAGCTACAATTCTCTGCTGATGAAGGTCAATCAGCTGATGCTTCTCAGCAGCCCCCTGATCTTTTAGGGCATTCATCATTCTTTGGAACCTCTCATTCATCTTGAGCTTGAATTTGTCTGCTTTGGCAGGATTCTTTGATTTGATTTTCTGATATCTCTCCTCAAGCTCTGTCCATTCCTTCATGATTTTGGTGATCTTCCTCCTGTGTGACTTTTCAAGCCTTCTCTCAGCAGCCTTGAATGCGTCATGCTCAATGCGAGGGTCAAATTTGGTAAAATAGGGGTCCCTTGTACTGGCTTCATCACTGAAAGGAGGCCTAGAGGTGACATACTCTCCATTAGCCTCTGGTGACATCCGCAAAATGCTATTTTTAGCACCCCCAGCCTTGATCTTCTTGCCCTTCCTTGGACAACACACAAACTCTGCTCCACTGTACAATTCCGTCCCACAAGGGTGCTGTGTCACAAAGCTGTCGAGTTCCATGCCATGATCTTTGCATGACTGGTTAACAATTCTGCTCCAGCCATCAAAATTCAAGCACTGAGATGCATTCTGAACAGTATCAGACCTGCACATATCTGGTGGGGACAGAGGATCAGTCCGTGACATTCCTTCCAGGCATCTTAAGGGTTTCACCCAGAACGATTCTTTGCATTTCTTGTGACCAACTTTGCACCAGTCCTCGATCAAGTGGGAATGGGCTGACTCAACAACGTCAGTGAACTCAACATTTGGGTAAATCTGCTGGCAGTAGCTGACAATGTCAACCTTATTCTTCATGCAGCCTTTGTTTCCTTCCAAGTCAGATATCCAGTGTCCAGACGCATCCATATATTGATTGTGGTAGCGTGCGCCGCTTTTGTCACAGACCATTGCCACCTGCTTTTCAGCTCGCGTCTGTGAGATGTCTACGTTTGCGCTGATCGCTTCAACGTAGCCATCACTTCTCTCCAACTTCAAAAAGCAAAGTACCACAAGAAGCAACATACCTTTCCAACCCATCTTCATCCCGAACGCAACACACAAACGGCCCACACCCCAGAAGCTCCTACCTCTCCCTCCTCTTCACACCTTTTTGGGTGTTTCAAGGATCGTGCTTTATTTTCCCAAGGGTTTATGTGAATGGTTTCGTGACCACTACTAGCGCATAAAATGACGTTTTACTGTCGGTCGAACGGCATAATTAGCATAAAGACTACCAAATAGATCATTTACACTCCCTAAATATTTTTTCTTTGAAAGATTGTGAGCTTGAATAGGATATTCTGTGCGAATAACGTAATTTTGCCAATTATTATTTGACGTCACAGGAACATATATTTGCATTCCAACTGTGTGTGTTTAGTTTGCCGGATAAAGGAGGCGTTTAACTTTCATTGGAATAGAGGTCTATGAGAAACAAGGCGGTGTTTATTTCTGCAATTCCATTATGTTTAAGTCATCAACAGGAACGCTGCCGCAGGCTCGTAGTCAGGATTTTGCTCGGGGGGAGGGACAAATGTCAGATTTTGTCATATGTTGCTGGCATGGGGCCAAATTTATTGGGAAGAAGCAGCATTTTTATGCAATTTACCTCATTTAACACAAAGGATGTTTGAAATTGCTTTATGTCTATTTATATTGTTATATCTATATATATTTATATCTATATATATTTATATTGTTGACTGCTTGGCTTGGGAGGCAGTGGCCCCCCAGGACCCCCTTGGCTACACCCCTGTGGTGCTGTGCGCAGCAATGAACAAGGGGATCAGTTGAAAAGTAGAATGATTTATGTATGCTTTCAATTTTAGTGGCTGAAACTAGGAGCATAGAAACATCCAGAAAATGCAGGGCCAAGGACTTTATCCCATGGATCTAATGTTAAATTCTGTCAAAGGTGCTGGGCCATGGTTCACCTGCCCCCCCCCCCTTTGTATTGTGATATAACTCCTTTTTATGAGACACATTGATGCTACTGCATAAGTAGCAGGTAGATGTTGGTGGGTACCCACATGCAAAGAACCTTATTGATACTTTTGCCTTTAGTGGGCTAGTACTTGAATGCTGTGAACACCTTGTGTTTCATATTGTTGATGTGTGAGATGTCCTTTTCATAACAATGCACAAAATTTTAAAAATCTTATTTGTATTCATATTAGCCATAATGTTTGTTGGCTGATGCTCATTTTGGGCCTGAAATGTTTGGATTCAATAAGAAATGAATAGCCTTTTAAAACTCAAAACTATGTGATGTTGTAATGCATGCCAACAGCTATTAAAAGAATAAACTGGCACTGATCATAGTTTTCCACAACTTTCAGGCAGCATTCTCAAGGACATTCATGAATACCATGTCATGCTTCTTCGCTGTAATAAAGAGATGTACATGGTATGGTGCTTCTTTGCATCCTGTTATTAAAAGGGGTGGAAATACCATCTATAGCAAGGAAGGTATGAAGTAAATACCACAGTGTGTTATGGAAAGGCTATGGTGATACTTATTGTAACATTTTGTACCAAAAACCAGTAAGATCAGCTCATGCTGTTAGATGGTAATCAAGGTTTTTTCTTCCTTTTGAGTTGGTGCAGCAAGCCATTGTGTTCAGGAGTGGAACCAGCCTTCTCCCCTGAAGGTCTTGCATTAATAACTCCATTTGACATATTTGCACACAGATGTAAGCACATTTTCCAGTACCTGTCTTGTCAGTGTACCATGACTGTTTGGCCCCTGTAATGTTGATTGCCTGTTTTCAGTGACTCAGCTGGTGCGGCCAGGTGTGTGTTCAGTCCGGCATAAGGCCAGCTGTGCCCTCCTGAGTCTGCCACGCAACTCCGTCTTGCCGACTGCAGCGTTGGTATGCAGGCGACCCATCTTCATGCCCACGTGGTCCCCCTTTGGCTGGCGCACCCTCCCAGCATCCCTGCACACGTCAGCAGTGCGAGCCGATGAAGAGCGGCCTGCCTTGTCACAGCGCCAACGGCTGAAGCTGGCCGTGCGCGACTACGGCGCCACCGTGATCGTCTTCCATGTGACCATCTCCCTGGCGTCGCTGGGCATCTTCTACTTGGCCGTCAAAAGGTGGGTGTGGGGTGTGCTGGGATGTGGTGCACTGGGAACGGCTTTGCAGAAGCTGGCCCAGACTGGACCCCAGACGTGGCCTGCTGGAAGTATGATGTGCTGGGCCGACTGCACTGCTTCACTGGTCTGCTGCCGGTGCTGTGCGCGGCAGTGAGCGTGTCTCGGCCGCGGTGGTCTTGCGCAACGAATGGCCCGTTGCTTTTCTCTGGTGAAATATCTGGCAGCTCAGGGCAGATGATATGTTTAATCAGAGTATCATTGAAGTGGGACTCTCGATGTGTATGATGCGCTGTTCTTTGCCCGCTCGGACGCGGACTAGATGCAATTTCTGGCCATCTGTAGGTTGTTGTCCGGACACAATGCGACTCTGGTCTGAAAATTTTGCGACTGCTTCTAGTCCGAATGCTCCATGACTGCCTCTGGTCAGCATGCTGTGTAACTGCCTCTGGTCCGCATGCAGTGTGATTGTTATGGTGTGGGCGTTGTGGGATTGTTCTTGGCCTGTACCCTGTGTAACTGTGTCTGTTCCGAATGCTGTGACCGACTGCTCCGTGATGTGTGCACCGCTGACCGTCTGTCCGTCCCGGCAGCGGTCTGGACGTGGTCGGCCTGCTCCGCTGGTTCGGGCTCGGCGACAGCGTGGCCCAGAGCCGGCTGGTGACCGGCGGCAGCACGTTCGTGCTGGCCTACGCCGTGCACAAGGTGTTCGCGCCGGTCCGGATCGCCACCACGCTGGCCTGCACCCCCTTCATCGTGCAGTACCTGCGGCGGCGTGGCGTGCTCAAGACGCCGCCGCCCAAACGCGACTGACCGGCGATCCTGTCGTGGTGGCCAGTGGCGCCGCGGGGCACGCGGGGCCGCACTGTCACAAGCGGTGTCGGTCCTGTCGTCAGGGCGGCACTGGGTGGCATCACTATCAACGGGGGATGCCACTGGGGCACCCGGCGTCGCCCGATGCCGTCAGGGTACCGACTGGTGAGCGCTGGTTTGGGTCTCTGATCGTTTCCTCAATCCGTGGCTTTAGTGTTGGCAGCCTTTACACCAAAGACAGGAACTGATCGCCGTGATCAGCTTGTTCGGAAGAGTGGTTTAAATTTGACGGATTCACTTCACGCGACAGGCGAAGGTAAAGGGCACAGGAAAAGGCCACTGCCGTAGCAGTGCCTTGGGACACTGAGTATGATTTATGACATTGAATGTGAATATGATGTGCGCGAAACAAGGAAGTGGAAGATATTCCGTTTGTTGTTTCCGTTTCCTTTGTGAACAGTTAATTTGGTTCGTGATGAGCTATTCGCTGTAATAACCCTGAGCAGGAGCAAAAAGAGGGTTAAAGCAGGGAAGAAATTTGTCGGAATGTAAAGAAGTGAAGACATGATGGTCGTGTAAAAGCATGATTTGTTGCATACTCAGTTCGGAAGACAAATTAAGGTACCCAAATTTGGGACACGGACGGCTTGTAGGATGGAGGAAGTTTGGGTCTTCCACGCCCTGCTTCGACCCTTGGACATTACTCGAATTCGTTGATAAAACTGCGCTCAAAAAGAAGAGCAGAAGCGGAGATTCGTTCAGGAATTTGCGGCCTCATCCCATGTCTGCGACAAAGGATGGGAGGTGGGGGAGTACGAGATGGGGGAGACGAGACGAGACAAGGGAGGTGCGCCTGACTGCCATACCGGTTCATCGTGTTCTGTTTGTAACATAAAGCTGCTTGTCGATCTCCACTGAGGTCAATACGGCGACCTGCAAGTATAGTCGCGTGGAGCTCCTTTCACCGTGTTTGTTTTTTTTTTTTAAACCCGTATGCTGTAAACCCGTATGTAGGGTATGCTGCGGAAATGTGGGGTTTTGTCTTTGATGACCTCTTTTGTATGGTTTTTCTTTTGAACAGAGGTCGCTCCATTTCTTTTCTTGGTTATCTTTCATGATCTGCACGAGACTATACAAAGGAATTACCTATGCGAATTATGCAGTGTGTGCATTGTCTATACACTTGAATAACAATGTTCCAGTGATTGGAGGCGATATGGTGATGGCTCATGTAATCGCAGATACGGTAATCCGTGTCCAGCTTTCCCGACTTACGCTAGTGGTGTTCCGCTGTTGTGGTTGTGGACGGTTGCAATGACCAGCAGGCGGCGGGATGTTGGCTGTGGTAGTTATGCAGGGACCGGTCGCACCGACCGTATATGAAATCAGGTGGAGGCTAACCTTTTGAAACCCGTAATTTCCACTCAGTGACGTTATTTTTGTCTTGGCTGGGCAATTGCAGCGGCATTATGTTGTCTCAGCTGAGCAGTTAACATCTGTTTATCTTTGAAAGAGGCCGTAGTACTTGGTTGGAATTGAGCACATTTGCTGTGACTGGTTTAATAGTGCGTTGTCTGGTTTGGTGACAATAAATTTTGTAGTTTTTTTCCGTAGCATGGCATTTGAATGATAGTTATGTGGGAGAGTGTTCGGTTGTCGGGCTACAAAGGACGACAGCACGATGTAGATGTCACCTGTCTCCAGAAGTCCTCAGAGATTGTACCCACACGTGCGTCTTGAATATCTAACACGCTTAAACCGGATGTCCACTGAACCACTGAAAAACGTAACGTGTCTTCGACCTGCTGGTAACTCCCGCCTGCCGGGTTCACAGTCTGCAAGAGTGAAGGCGACCCTTCAGAATGCAGTGCTCGAGTGTCCGTCTCATGGGGCCTATCAGATCGGATTCCCATGCAGACTCACACAGGGTTCGTCACGCCGCGGACTCGGGACCTGGCCGGCGCGTGCGTCTCCGACGGTGGCGTCCCCGCGAGGTGGTGCGGAACAGTCGTTTCCAGACCTCAGGGATGGCTTGTCACTGTCAGATTAAGTCGGGGAGGAGCCGCCATTTCACGGCCCTTGCTGTTGTGCAACGCTCTGTCCGTCACATGTAGCTTTGGACCCGTAGGACCTGACTCGTAGGACCTGACCTGCAGCGCAGGACGGCGTGCCGTTCCGTTTGCTGTTCTGCAGGGCGCTGGTCGGTACTACCAGTGCGTGGGCTTCCTCAGCTCTAGGTTCTCCGTGACCTCTATGGCCCGCAGCCATGATAACGAGAGGTCAGGTGGCGCGTCCTGCGACGGCTGTTTGGCGGCACCCGTTGCGTGGCGTGCACCTGGCTTTTTCGTGTATGCGCGGAAAACTGTCCGTGTGAAATGGTATCCCCACTGAGATGACAGAGCTGGGTGGTGCAATACTAGTACTGGGCTCTGCTTGAGACTGCGACTGTACGTTCTGACGGCTTCTGCGAGCTGATCATCCAAGATGAACCTGGTCTGAACGTTCTGGCACTGCGGCAGTTGCAGGAGTGCTTCAAGATCGCAGTGGCGAGGAACGGAATATGCTCGTTCGGTTTAAGGAGTCGTTGAGAAGAGTGGTATCGCCGAGATGTTGGAAGCCGATCCGCTGTGTAGATATTATGCTTCAAGAGAATGCTCCAGAACAAGCGCGGAGCTTAAACGTAAATGAGACACCTTGTTGATCGGGTGGCGTAGTTCTGGCCGCACAGTCAAATGACGCGGGTACACCAAACACGTTCGGAGGAAGCGGCAGGGTGTATTGCGCGCACGAGTGCCTGCAAAACAGCGTTCGGTGCGGAGCAGATATGCGCTGAGCCGGCACAGGTCGCACAGCAGAATGCTGCAGAAGAGACGTAATTCGCAGCATCGGAAACGGAAAGTCGTACGTGTCACAAAGAAGCACTTGTTCCGAGGACTCACTGTTCAGAAGGCTGCAGCTTTCAACTCGTCCCAAATGAAGGCTCAGAGAGGTCAGATGTCAAACAAAGATACGCGCGAACGGCGTCTGAACTCTGCCAGGCACCAGCAATGAAAAGCCCACTTAAGCTACAGCGCTTTCGTCAGCTTTGCCGTCGCCTGGAGAGTCACCGTCGGGGGCGGGTCGGAGTGAAAGCCACAGTCCTGGCTCGAGAGAACACAGCAGCAGCACGAACACAGCAGCAATGTTGAGCCGGCGCGACTGCGCGCAGCGTGCCAGCCTGCGGTCAGGTCACGGCGCGGGAGGCTGCCCAGGTCAGTCGGGCGGCAGGGCTGGGCCCCGCCGCTCGTGACAACAACGGCACGGCGCCGACTCCCGGAGCACGACCACACGAGACGCCGCGGAGCAGCGCGGCGGGGCAGGTCCGCTCCTGCCCCTCCAGAACCACACCTGACGAGACTGGCCGGCGTCAGAGGCAGCTACACAACAGGGAAACTCGGCGCTGCGCTGCCAGGTCTGCAGGGCGCCGGGCGCGGGGCGCAACCGCACAAACGCTCCCCCGGCCCTCGTCCAGACGCCACAAGTCCACGACCAACCAGATCTTCGGCGACGCCTCCACGACGTCTGACCGGTAAAACCGCACGTGGCGTCTGGAAGTCGTGAGGCCACGTGCACTGACCCTCACTGGTTCAGAGGCGACCTGCGACTGATCAGGTGGGGCCTCAGTGGTCACTGTACCGGCGCTCGCGGCCCAAAAAGTCCAGCGCCGGGCACTGCACACACGCACCGTACCGGGCCATTTCACACGGATACGGCACTCTTTACGTCAGCAAACGCCCAGCGGCCTGGCCAGCTTAATAAAAACGTTATTCCTTATGATATGCGTTCTAACACTAAGCAGCCATATGAATCGAGACAGGATCCAACCAAGCATCCCGAAAACGTAAACAAATACCTTAAACTAAATCTGGTGTGTTTTTGACCTGAAACAATGCTTACTTTCTTAAACAACTAAAACGACGCCCACACGATTCCGATACATGAAGGTTTGCGTTTCGTTTCATCTTCCATCAGTACAAAAAAAAAAAAAAAAAAAAACGGAACAATAGCGGCGCTTTGAGCACATTATTCTATACCACGATCACGAACCACCTTCACTCTGAGCGCAAGGAAGACGCATGAAAGCGGGACATAAAGCTACCAGCACAAGCCCAAAGTGCATGCTCAAGGGCGACAGCACGTCGAAGAGCGAACACCAAACCCAAAACACGGGATGCGTGAAATACAAAACGTGTAGGTAATGGATTCGAGATGAAGCGCGAAACGGAAATCAGGAAGTATTTTGTACATGGATTTGTAAATGAACTGCTTCCCTTCGCGAGCTTTCCGGTCCCTCTAACAGCCCCTCGTGAGATTCGAAATCGGTGTATAAAAGTGCGAGCCGATAAAGCTCATCTTTGGATTCAGGAACAAACAGGTCATTGCTACCTTTTGTACATAACTGGCCGAAAACACTCTTAATGCGAACAGCCATTCCTTAAACCTGAGTGATAGCATCAAAAGTTACTGGCAATCAGATCAAACAGATCCATTTGTTGGCCCCATGGTGTTTCAGTAATAAAATATTGTTACAGAGAATGTTGTGGCCGTTAGTGTACAAGCAGTCGTTGCAGACAGCAGACACTTGTAAAAAGATTTCCTTGACTGACTGAACCTCCGAAGGGAAGAGGAAAAACTGTAGACGGCAACATTTGTCAGTCCCGGTTCCGGAGTTGTCCAGTCCTGTGATCAGTGGGCAGGGAACGTGATGAACAGACGACGCACGCGAGCGGCGTTATCGACCTACCGGCACGGGGCAGCCGCACACAAGCTTTTCAACGGCAGGCGAATGGGCGGTCTCTTCAGCGGCAGCCTCAGCGACAGACGGAGCGGAAGACGAAGCGGCCGACGAAGCAGGGGCCTTCTCAGAGACGGCCGAAGCAGCGGCCTTCTCAGAGACGGGCGAAGCAGGGGTCTTCTCAGGGGCGAGCGGACCAGGGGCCTTGACAGGGGCGGGCGGACGAGGGGCTTCGTCAGCGGTGGGCGGGGTGATTCCCCGCTCTGGGTCAAATGGAGAGGCCGCCTCTTCAGCGGCAGTCGGGGCCGGAGGTTCATCAAAGACTGCGGAGACACCGGAGCGGCGGCCTCGGTAGCAGTCTCGGAGGCGGAATCAGAAGCAGCCTCAGGGGCCGTTTTACGGCTGATCTTCCAAGCCGCATGAGAAACAACCTCAGGGACAGCCTCCGCAGCGGCTTCCGTGGTAGCCTCAGAGATGGCCTCAGTGGCGGCCCCAGAGGAAGCCTCCGTGGTGGCTCTAAATGCCTGTGTAGCGGCTCCAGAGTCGGCTTCCCTGGTGACTCCAGAGGAGGTCTCCGTGTTGGTCCCACAGACCTTCGTGGGGGCTCTAGATGCCACCGCAGCTGCCCCAGAAGAGGCCCCAGTTCCGGCCTCCTTGGCGACCCCAAACGAGGCCTCTGCGCCGGCCCCGGAGACCTCCGTGGCGGCCGCAGAGGGCTCCGTGGCGTCCCCAGAGGCGGCCTCCGTGTCCACCTCAGAGCCGGGCCGAGCGGCGCACCACGGCGTCGGCCAGCCGGCTCAGCTGGCGGCCGGACCGCTCGGCCCTGGCCGCGTCCTGCCGCAGCTGGCCGGTCGGGCTGTGGAAGCCGTCCGAGGGCGGCGCCCACGCCGGGCCCAGCGCGCGCCGCTGGCCCGGGGACGGGGCGCTGTGCGGCGCCGCGCCCTTCCGCCGCGGCGACGCGACGCCGCGCGTCGTGTTGGTCACGTTGCCGAGCGCGCGACGCCTGCAACGACCGACAGGTCAGCGAGCCCCGCAAGAACAGGGAGCCGGGAGCAGCTCACGTCACTCAAAACAAAACGCAGTGTATATGTATATACCTGCAATACAACATCGATCGGTTACTTGCCAGCAGGCCAAGGTCACGGCTGATCGATCCTGAGTCTCCTTCGGACCAGCCGACGACCGGCGTCCAGTCCGTATGGAACGCGTCTTTGTGTCAGGTCAGGACGTCCACCACGGCCACGTTCAAATGAAGACTCTCAGTAGCATCACACTCAAGGCAAGACTCCCATCAGCTCTAGTTCCATTTCGAGTCGAGTCTATTCGAGTCTCTAGTTCTAGTTCGAGTCAAGACTCAACAACGTCGCAGTTAAGTCAGAACCCCGGCGGAGTCAAGGCTCTACACAGCGTCGCGATAGCCAAGACTCTCGGCAGCGTCACGACCAAGTCAAGACTGCAAACATCACCACGCTTAATCCAGGACTTCCAACACTGTCACGTTCAAGTGAGGCCACCCAGCGTCACGACCGCGTCAAAACTCCGCAGCGGCGCCACGATTAAGTCACGACACGCAGCAGCGTCACACTCGGCCCCCGGCGGCGTGGCGGCCCGCGGCCGTGACGCCGCCACTCACCGTCTGGGCGGCACGGGCGGCGTGGCGTCCAGGGCCGGGTTGGCGCAGCCGGCGCGGCGGCGGCCCGGCGAATCGATCCCGAACGGCGAGTAGAGCCGCTCCTGGGCCGGGCTGCGGCCGAGGCCGGCACGCGCGCGCCCGGCCGGCGTGCCCGGCGTGAACGGCGAGTTGGTGAGCCGGTACCGGCGCCGGGTGGAGCGCCGCAGCCGCTGTCGACGCCGCGGGGCAGTCAGGGGGTGTAGTCAGAGGGCGGAGTCAGTCTCACACCGCAACGTACGAGAGCAGAGTCAAAAGGTAGAGTCAGAAAACGGAGTCAAAAGGTGGGGACAGTCTCCCGTCGCAACATCAGGTCGAGTCAGTTTCATTACACAGCGTCAAAAGGAAATCAGCGTAATATTAGAGCTCCAGAAAGAAGGTGCAAGCATTGGTCCTGCCTTGTGGTTAAGCTCAAGGCGGCTTCAATTTCACACGGCTTTACACAGCGCAAGAAATCAGCATCACGTGGTTGAAACCGGTATCTTCAGTTGCACTTTGTTGAATCTATTGCAGCAATTGTTTATTGGCATGTATATCTACTTTACTGGACTAATGTCCCCCTTGCACGTACCCTAAACTTATGTACAAACAATAAATCATCATATATGAAGTATTTTAATCGTAATTTAATGAATTCACACGACGTATATCAGAAGCAATCACACGCACGCGAAGAACTGAGTGTTATTGAATGCAAGAAAAGCACCGTATCAAGGACAGTTTGATGTAATTTAATCGATAAACAAGAAAACATAGCCCCAAAGTAAAATCGTCAACATGACTGTTTCTTGCAAGCATAATCACCTGGGACAAAAGGTCAAATGTTGAAGCAACCTCGTGAAATGCCCGTTGTACTTTCTTCTGCCCATGCCTTATAGCCTGCTGTGTCTGTGCGCTTGAAATTGATGGAATAGTCGGCAAACGCATGCCAAATAAACCACCTCTGGTTCTCATTTCTGGGCTTCTTCTTTCCTCAGACGAAGACAATGCACTTGCTGAGTGAGCAAATCTTTGTTCCAGACACTGCCTGGTTGGTTGAGCTGTGGCTGGCTCTGAATGTTGTCGCCTCAGAATCCAAGGTATCTCCGGTCCTCTAGCAATGCCATCGCTTTTCTCCGTTCCTTCCATAGTCACGTACTTTAACTTGATAATCAGCAACCGAGTCCTCAGTGGATTTCCGGTTAGTGATCTGCGACTGTCAGCAATAAATTGGTGGTCGGGGAGGAAAGAAGTTTTTGTTGAAGACCACGGCTGGGAATAGATCACACTGCCCACCGCAGACTGATCAGATTTCCGAGACACGGCGCCCCAGCCCCACACACAGCCACACCCGAGACGCCCACACAGGATTTGAAATGATTCAAACTTGCCGGCGGCAGCCGAGCGTCGCCGCTGGTTCGCTGGAATCCAAGGTCGTCACCCCACCGAGACGCTCTAAAACGCTGCATTGTAGTTCAAAGCGGCGAGAAGCGAGACTGTTTGAAAAACGAGAAATACATCAATGTGAGGCCCGTTTGATAACCTACGACTTAAAAAATGTGTTCTGTTTCTGAGCAAATGTCCACTTGCTACTCTTTTCGGAAAACATGCTCAAATAGCCTGAGATTACAGCACCAGCAAGTCGATCAGCAATCCAGACTTGCCATGAGGCCATTCTATCTGGGGTTTCGTCTAGGCTTTATGTCATATCAGCAAAGATTTTTGCACGTTCCTCAATACCATCTCGCCACTAATAGAAAAAGTTCGGCATTCCATCGTACTTCAGCTCGAAATAATACATTATGGCTGAAAATGCTGTCAATGCACAATGGGCCCTACGTCAGCCAGTTTGCCTTACATAAGGGAATGCTGCTTTCGTCAGCAGGAATGCCTAATGTTGATTGGTTTACTTTGTCAAAATCACTCACATTTTCTGCAATCGAATGCCTTGTTTGAAGCGACGTGCATCGCAATTATAGCTTCGGTCTTAGGTGTGTGGGGCGACGATTCAGATAAGTGGTTTTATGGTTCATATATACCATAGGTACCGCGCCAAGTGCTCAAGCAATTTGGAAGTCAGTGCATTCGATGTCCAGCGTTGTTTCCTAGGCCTTGCCTTCAAATGCCTCCCTAGCTTGGCGAGGTAGGTATGTGTATGTCGAAGTTGGGGCCCACGAAATAAACCTTGTGTATGTTCACGTTTCCTTTGAAAATGAACGTTTGGTTCACAGATCTTTTAAGAGTGTGTTATATGCATCTTCAGTCTAGGTGTTGGGCCATACATCACAGTTTCACCAGGTGGTGAAAAACAATGAATGGCATAAAAGTCATACAGCATATGGCTGTAAGGTAAACACTTTTGATTTGGTTGCTACATAATGCCATTCCTAGATGAAGAAAGCAAAAAAATTACCAAATAATATTGCAATTCTCTTCATCGCTGACCACCTTGCCACTTGTCTGTGTGACTTTTGCTGTGATTTCACAGTAACAAAGTCAAAAAGGGCAATGCTCAAGGTGAAGGTGTTTTGACCCTAATTATGTCACCATTATAACCTCATTTAATGAATAATAAACAAGACAACTAACCAGCCTAACCTAAGCTAACCATAACCCTCACCTAATGTAACCTAACATAACCCAGCCTAACCTGTTTAGTCACATGACCTACTCTGTTGGACAGAGCCAAATCCATTTGCACCCTTTATTAGCCTATGGCCTCTACTATCCTACGTCATGCCTCTGGCATGGGGTTGCACCTTTGGCACAACATGCCCTGTGAACATCCTTTTGTTGGAGACCTCCCATATCATTTACTGATGATGTCATGAAACATTATGCAGTACATAGAGCATCCTTGGAGAGAAGGTGGTGTAATCAAGCTGGTGCTGCCCATTCTGGTGGCATTTGCTTATGGTAAAATATAACACCATTTCCTTTGGAAGCCATACTGATAGTGTCACATTTCTTCCTTTCATAGGAAAGTTTATGAGCTCTTCTGCATTGTATATATAGCAAAAGTTGTCCGTGAAAAGGTGGAAAAGTGATGTATTGCCAGGCCTTGCTTAACTTTTTGTCCCTTAAGAGCATGTGACTGTGTAATTTCATGTCCCTATACATGTTTTCAGACAAGATAGTTTGGTTTGAATAGGCTGGGATGGAGCTTGAAATGTAGAAAAACAGCATTTTGGGAGCCCCCAGTTTCTGAAAAGTCCTTGTGTTAGAACACATGACTGAAATGCTTGATGTTGCTACCATATTTACATTCTGAATTGGCATTAGTAAACCATGAAATTGTTTATGTGTGGCTGACAAGAAAAATAAATTTAGTCCAAGCTCATAGAGAGCCTGCTATGAACCTGCTGGTGTACATGATTCTTGTAGGTCTTGGTGTTGACCCATATGGTTACCGATATGACCCATATGTCATGGTGCTGACCCATATGCTCTGTAGCATGGCTTGTGACTTTTAGAAGAGTTGATGAGTAAGCAGATGTTCTGGCCATAGGCCCTGTTCAGTGTTTCTTCATTGTTGTGTTCTGAAGAACTGAAGAAGCATGGAAGAGGGCCTATGGCCATAATGTTTGCTTACTCCATGGCTCTTCTAAGACCTTCAGGCCACACTATATGGCAAACAGACCAATGCTGCCAAGAGAAAAGAGAATTAGTTTGTAATGCCAAGAACAGATGCTAATCTAAAGATCATGAACCAAATTATTTAGGTTTTGCAAATCACATGACCTGGTGTACCCTTGGGGTATCAGTCATTGCAGTGTTGGCTGTGAGCAGAATACATCCAGCTGATTATGGAACCTTGCCAGTCAGACAAAACATTACTGGCTGTCCTTATTATTCACAAATGATGGGTTATGTACACAGAACTTAC
Source organism: Capitulum mitella (assembly GCA_030062745.1). Classification (NCBI taxonomy): domain Eukaryota; kingdom Metazoa; phylum Arthropoda; class Thecostraca; order Pollicipedomorpha; family Pollicipedidae; genus Capitulum; species Capitulum mitella. Next base: position 3,707,182 of record CP099848.1, read on the forward strand.
CTCACCTAACATCATCTAACCTAACCTAGCCTAATGTAACCTAACTCTACCCTATGCTGCCCTAACCAGTGTAACTTACCTCACCAATTCAAAATTCTTCTCCATTATCTACCCCTGTTGCATCTTGGCAGTTTTCATTTTCTCTATGCCATTTTTTTGTACATTTTCCCTGCAAGGATTTAATACCATAGTTTAGCATATCCACAGTAATTGTATTGTGTGCATTACAACAAGATCTCTTGTTCCTCCATACTAGAAACCTTGAGTAACAGTAGTCCTAGAGTGACACATTTGAACCATAAATTCAAAAAAGTACTGTTAGGGCTGACAGGAATGTATGCAGATCATATGTCACAAACAATGATGAATATTAAGAAACCAGGTAATAACAATTTACCTTTTTTTGGTGATAACCCAGTATGACCCATCATGTTCTTAAGGTTTCACAATGTTATAAATTGTGAGCATGGGCCCACATAACTGGTTCAAATGTCATACAGCCACAGAAAATGCCTGTGCCTACACACCTGTGATGCTGAAACATGGATCCAGTAGATAACACCATTTGTGGGATTATTCTTACATGCCTCAGTGTCACTTATATGCTTTTGAATCTGGCATGCTGCTATCACATTTAATATGAGATGATGGAATGTGATGTGTCAATATATCAGTTTTTTTTGAAGACCCAGTTTAGTGCCAGTATTGTTAACTAGTACCACTGATCCATGATTGTTTTTTCAGGAATTGTATTTTCTGGATGAAGCCTGCCTAGGTGATCTCATTGGATGTGTTTGAAGCTATGGCTTCTGGTGGACACAGCTGGGAAGGTAAGAACTGCCATATCATATGGGGCACAGGTATTAAATGGTCCTAGGGTTGGCAGTGTGAACATTGCCACTAGAATGCCATTAAGTCATTAGTTACTTCAGATTTAAGTACACATCCAGTTTCCCTCTTCTTGTTTATTTAGATATAAGAATGTCAGGCCATTGTCTGTTTCTTACTTAAGGTTTCTTGCTAATCCCTTCGGATTAGTTTGTTGTCATTCATTCTTGAACACACTTTAACCACAAAGTCATGTACAGAAGTAATTTTACTGCATTTTGTTTCCTCATTCACTGTGCTGGCTGCCAGTCATGAGGTACTAGGAGTAATCATATTATGAAAGGTGATACCAGCTGTGGCTGCATATGACAGCAAAGTTTACGAGTGACCACATTAGAAATGTTTTGATTGATTAGTTCATTGCTGAGAGATCCCACTGATAACCTGATGTCATATGCGGCACATGTTGATTTTCCTCTGTTGCGTACAGACCTCCGCAAGCAGGCGAGACAGGTAGAGAATGAGCTGGACGTGAAGCTGGTCGCCTACAGCAAGCTCGGAGCTGGCTATGGCAATGCCGCTGCCTCCAAGCCCAGGTACTGATGCCCCACGGGACCCTGTGGGCATTGAATAGGGGTGAGGTCCCTTGACTCAACAGGCTGTACATGAAAACTTCATGTGAGTCCAGGATTACTGGCTCATTGTACACCTAGCACTATACCCAGCACTGCCATAAAAAAGTGGCTGTCTCACAGTAGTCTGCAAAAAATGCATTGCAGATGAAAACTGGCACCACAGCTTGTAGTGTTTTGACAAACCAAGCTGTGTTTGATGACTAAATTATGGCATGAACTTCAACTTTTGAATATGATTTTCCTAGCTTGTCCCACTGATGACTTTTCCTGTTAATGGCAGTTACAGTCATGCAGTAGTTTTGACTATAGTCATTACCATAGTCATTATCACAGAGTGATTTGCAAGTACAGAGGATCCACCGTTTTGACGGGAGTTGCCGTTTCGCAGCGACCAACAGCCGCTGCTCGGGGACGACCAGGCCGTCGAGAAAACGGAGGCAGAAATCGAAGCATGCCTGGCGAAGGTAAGGCGGGGCGTGGCGTGATCGGAAGGTGCTGTACTTGTCTGTGGTGGTTTCGGTTGTGGCACGTGGCATGTGTTGTACGTGTCGGGACGTTCAGAAGTTCCGACGCATGTGCCGAGCATACCACTGCAGGATGCTGGGCTTACCACCTGGGAAAGTCCGGTGACCGTACCCGTGATGAATCGGTCGGCCCCTGCGCCCCCCCCCCCCGTTCCGCCCGCTGCGTGACTGCGCCCCAAACGGCCGATTGACTGTCCTTTGCCGCCAGCTCACCACGCTCTGCTGCCCTCTGATCGAACTCTGCCGCTGTTTGACCGTTCTCCGCCTCCGTCTGACCGTCCTCTGGTGCCGTCTGGTTCTCTGCTGCCGTTTGACCGTTCTCTGCCGCCGTCTGACCATTTTCTGCCGCCATCTGACCATCCTGTGCCGCTATCTGACCGTCCTCTGCTGCCGTCTGGTCGCTCTGCCGCCGTCTGACCGCTCTCTGTCTTTGCTGAAAAAAATGCCAGAAAAAGCCTTCTGACTGCGCTCTGCCGCCTTCTGACCACTCTCTGCCGCCTTGTGGCCGCCGTCCGCCGCCGCAGCTGTCGACAGTGAACGAGCTGATGTCGGAGTTTTCGGCGGCGCAAAGCGCGAGTGCGGCCGTGGTGCACACCCTGCAGCGGCACCGCGAGATCCTGCAGGACTACTCGCACGAGTTCGGCCGCACCAAGGCAGCCCTGGACGCCAGCCGCGACCGCCAGCAGCTGCTGGCCTCCAGCCGCGGCGACGACGGGTGAGTGGCGCCTGCTGGTCTGCTGTCGCGAGGAGTACGTCCTGCTGATCGGCTCTAGTGACGGGTGAATCCTGGTCTGCTTTAGTGAGGGGGAGTGTCTGCTGCTTGTCGGCGCAAGCGACGGGGCGTCTCCTGCTAGGCAGCTCTGTTGTAGGAGTGTCCCCCGCTGGTCTGCCCTGGTGAGGGGGAAGTGTCTCCGGGTACTTCTAATGACGGGAGTTCTTCGTGCTGCGACATCACTGCAGTAATGATGCAGTGATGTCGCGCCAGATTACGACGCCATTGGAGACGATGACCAGCAGAAGGAAAAGAATTAGGAATATACCCGGTCGCCTTGATTGGAACATAATTCGGATAGCTGTGCACGGAACTTTGAATAGCACCTGTCTCGCAGATATATTGTTCGTCGCCAGTCAGTTGCGGCGGATCTTGCTACGTTTGTCGGGTCGCGATTAAAACAAGCCGTCAGTTGAACTTGTCACTTTTTCAGTGCGTACAAGAACGGCCGGTTGAATAGAAGACTGGACCATCTTTTGAAAGAAAACGAACACATTCGGAAGTAAGTCGTAACTCGAGCCAGGGGTGTCACATCGGATGGAGTCTGGGGCACAGCTGCATCATGGGCTGTGCCCATGTCTTGGATTCATGGTTCCGTTCAGCTCCGGCGCAGCATCTCAGAGAGAGGCTTCAGGTCTTCAATCACAGACAAGGCTTCTTGTTTTCATTGGAACCTCATCGTTAGGTCCTCTCGAAATTCCTCACTTCCTCAGCGTCTCGTGTGCGTGAGGAGGCTTCTCCGCATGTACAGACCTGCCGGAGATCGGCACCAGGCCTCCGGCGTGCCGCCCCCGACTACACCAGGTCTGTTTCACTGACCCCCCCCCCCCGCCCGGCAGCTCGGACCGTCTGATTGACGAGCAGATCGCCATCGCCATGGAGACGCGGGACCACCTGAGCGGCCAGCGGGCTACCTTCAAAGCCATCCAGACGCGGGTGAACGACCTGGCGCACCGTTTCCCCATGATCAACAGCCTGCTGCAGCGGATCCAGCTGCGCAAGCGGCGCGACTCGCTCGTGCTGGGCGCCGTCGTCGGCCTCTGCCTGGTCTTCTTCGTCTGGTATTTGTTCGGCTGAGCCGCGCCGCGGCCGGCGGCTGCGTGTCCGGCTGGCGCCTCCTCTCCGAGCGGCCGGGGCCTGGTGTGTGGGCGGCCGGCTGCGTGTCCGGGCGGCCGGCGGCCGCGTGTCTGGGCGGCGGGCTCCTCGTGTCCGGGCGGGGTCGGCGCGTTGCGGCCGGTGGGCCGGCTCCAGCGGCTGTCGCGGCAGAGGACGCGCTCGGCAGCCGCGTGGTGGCGCGGCGCGCCCGTCTGTGATGGATATCTCTATTCTGGTGCACGATGAAGCTCGCGTCTCTCGCAGGCTGTTTCTCTGCACGATGTGGGAAACGAACTTTGGTACCAAATAGGTCGGCACCAGCTGGTGCCTTGCAGACGGGGTTTGGACGATGCGTAAATGACCATGTTGAATGCCTTTGCCTGTGTGAATATATTTCAGTCTAAGATTTTGTATGTGTTGTGCGAGGAAGCGTTTGAAAGTGGTCACCGTATGCCATTTTGTGTAAGCGGCACCGCGCTAACGTAGCACCGCAATACAAGTTGTACGTCTTGACGCCGGTACGTTTCGGTTGAGCTGTTGCGGGGTGTTACCGTGACCATTCGACCGGCCGACTGACCGAATGAACGTGACCAGGCCATTGTACTAAATGCTTTGATGGTTTACGGGTTAGACAGTGGTGGCGTACGTGGTTCACTGATCTGCGTCAGGTTCTAAGAAGTCTCAGTCGGCAGTGGGTTTGTGCGCTAACCATTAACAGCCCCGTGAGGATCTGGTCTGCGTCGGATGATCCCTGGAGCCCAGTGTGTCGCAATCGTGTTTGACAGCAGTTTCTCTGAGTCCATGGATGTGGCCAAGAATGTCGAGCAAGCCTGAGACAGTCGCAATGGTCGTCACTTTCGTTACCATGGAGAACCCGGTCCAACAAACCCAGTTTGAAACTCCTGTTTCCAACTCTGACGTCACTGCGTACCAAACACATCCCGCCATATTTACGAAAGTAGGTTGACACGCGCACTGCAATGGTGGAGGCACTTTTGTGCCCCCATCTGTTTTTCCTGGAAATCTCGAGAACGGACCGGAGCTTGTCGCTGCTACTTTGTGACATTTATGACAAGTCAGTAACTCGATAAACTGACCCAAAGCAATCGAAAATCGGCGGGAAATTTTTGAAGTTTGGCGCAATTGAAGTCAAACACAAAGAAAACGGCGGTTGTCGCAGACAAATGGGAACTGCGAGAGGCCGTTCTGCATAAGACTACCGTTTGGACATTATCAGCCGGCATCATTCGGGACGATCGATGGATGTACCAAGACCAAAGCCAGGATCAGTAAAGGTCAGGGCCACTCAAGGTCAAGGTCAACCAGCTTCTGACCTGATCCTGATTTGCTTTGCAACGTGGCCATTCGTATGAAACATATATTCAGAGAATCTAGTTTAAAAACTTATGCTCACATTGATACTCATGTATAATTGTTACATTTTGCCACAACCAAACCATGTAACTGGACTCATTATAACGAAATAGCTTTAGTGCACACAGCCGACATAAAACTTTCTTTGGGTTAAAAACTTCATCCAAGGTCAGTGGTCTCGCCTCACTTCCTTTGACCTCGCAGAGGTCAATGAACGCGGAAAGTGACCAAATGCACCGATGTTGGCAGTATTCACTGAAAATACGCTAAATGATGCGTTTAGCGCCTTGTTGTACATTCAAGCTACATCAGTATCCCGTGTTGCTCGAGACCTGATCTGCACAAAAATAGAAAAATCCGTCATAGGTCAATGACCTGACATGACCACGGCCGGAGAACTTCAAGATAGGAAACAACTTTAATTTCTGGTATTTCATGTTTTAACGGTTGAATAGGCTTCCTTTTCCCCGTTTCGTCCGAAAAGCCGTGCGGAAAGGCCTGGGCGGGCCGAGTGCCCAAAAGTTCACCTTTTCGACCTGATTTGACCTTGGAAATTTTGACCTAGGGTCACGAAAATTGCACGCAATGTAGCTTTTTATGACCCTACCCTACCTCTACAATTTTGTCTTTAGCTCCTTCCGTTTCCGAGTCCGGAGGGGGGCACAAAAGTGCCTTCCTTCCAGTGCGCGTTAGCGCGAAACCCCCTTCTAATGCGCGTGTTAAAGATCATTTCAGAACATGGTATTTAAAGCACACCTTAAGGTGTTAATAAGCTATGAACGGTCGGGCGCTCCATCTTGCACTTCAAGACAGGCGACTGTTCAGAGCGTGTGACAACCAAACGCAGCTGACACAGTTCGGCAAGGGCTTTGCACAAGCGCAACCGAAAATGTCACGCATGTTTGGCGTGCGTAGTAACCTATGGCTAGTCTGCGGCCACAGAACCGGCGCGTCCTGCTAGCATTCATGCTTTTTCACGCTCCAAAAAGACCGTCAGCCATCTCTCCGGTACCAAGTCCTCGACAGAAGCTTTGCCACACGCTGATCCACGGGCGGCCGACCGATGCGGATGCGGATGCGGCTCGAGACTCCTCGCAGCCACTTGAAACCCAGGTATCCGCCGGCCCAGGACCCCAACCAAGCAGGCCAGCGCGGCGACCGAGGCAGAATGCACAGCTAGTTGACCGTTTATCCAACAACTGGTAACGAGAGATCATTGGCGTCGTGACAGCGCGTAACAGTGTTATATCACTAACCGTAATTTGTCGCGGACCCGCGTCACGAGCCGTTAAAATCCACCTCTTCGCCACTCACGCGCCTAAAACAACGTGGATGTGATCCATACTAGAAAGTTGAGACTTCGCACACGGACCCGAGTACAAAACGCGCGCGCAGCCGGGCGGCGCGGCGCCGCGCGGTGAGCGAGCGCGTGGGACGCGGGGTCGGCGAGCCAGCTCCTGGAGCTAACGCGGCTCGACCGGACAGGTACACAATCACAGCGCCCGGAAGCGGCCAGCGCCTGCGGGCGGGCGCGGCGCGCGGCGCCGCCCGCCCGCGCCCGTCCGCGGGCCACACAACAACGAACGGCGACGGCGGGCGGCCGGCGGCCGCCCCTCACTGGTCCCTGGTCGGCGCCGAGTGGTGCCGGTGCGGCGACTGCGCCGGCGGCGGTGGCGGCGGCGGTGGCGGAGGCGGCGGCGGTGGCGGCGGCGGAGGCGGAGGCGGAGGCGGCGGAGGCGTGTTGCCGCAGCCGTTGCTGCTCTTGTGCAGGTAGAGGGCGGCCGGGCCGGCCGGCTCCGGAGCGGCGCCGTCCAGCCGCGGCCGCTTGGCCGGCTCCTCGGCGGAGTCGCCGGCTCGGTCCGAGGTGCGCATCACCTCGGCGATCTTGTTCTTCACGTAGTCCAGCGGCGAGCCCAGCCCGGCGGCCGGCGGCCGGCGTTGCTGCTGCTGCTGCTGCTGCTGTTGCTGTTGCTGTTGCTGTTGCTGTTGCTGTTGCTGTTGCTGTTGCTGTTGCTGTTGTTGCTGTTTTTGCTGCTGCTGTTTCTGCTGCTGCTGCTGTTGTGTTGCTGTTGCTGTTGCTGCTGTTGCTGTTGCTGTTGCTGTTGCTGTTGCTGCTGTTGCTGCTGATGTTGTTGCTGTTGCTGCTGTTGCTTTTGCTGCTGCTGTTGTTGCTGCTGATGATGCTGTTGCTGCTGATGTTGCTGTTGCTGTTGCTGTTGCTGCTGATGCTGTTGCTGGTGGTGGTATAGCCAGGCCTGGTGGGGCCCGCTCAGGCCTCGGGCCGCCTCGGATGGCGACGTGCCGCCGGCCGGCCGGCCGTAGCCGTGCGAGGCCGGTGGCCGGCCGCCGGTCAGCTCCGGAGAGCCGGCCTGCGCCACGCGCATGATCTGACGCTCCTCGCGCGCCAGCCGGGCGCGGTCCAGCAGCGGCGGCGCCGGCTCGGGCGGCGCCGGCGGCCGGCCGGGCAGCGGGTCGCGGTACCGGTACGGGTACACCTCGGGGTGCGGCGGCGGCGGCGGCGGCGGCCCGGGCGGCCGGTGTCCGGGCGGGTACGGGTGGCCGCGGCCGTCCGCGTACACGGCGCCCGGCCGGCCGGGCAGCGGCAGCGGCACGGCGCCGGCCACGTCCGGCGACGCCCGCGGCGGCGGCCGGCCGCCGACCAGGCTGCGCGCCCCGTGGCCGGGCGCCGCGTGCGGGTCGGCCGTCGCCGGCGGCGGCGCCAGCCCGTCCTGGCCGATCGAGCGGCTGATGATGGTCTCGATCAGGCCCATGGTGGTAAGGCCGCCCTTTTCGTCGAGCGGCAGCGGGCGGCCAGCGCGCGCCGCCTGCGCCATCATCTCCTTGCTGATGGCGGCCGCGTACTCGCGCTCCTGCTGCTGCTGCTGGCGGAGCCGCTGCTCGTGCGGCGCCGGCGGCCGCGCGAGCCGCGCCAGCTGCCGCCCGCGCTCCTCGGGCAGGCAGCTCTGCGCCACTGCCACGTCCACCAGCGTGGACAGGTTGTCCTGGCCGTAGGAGGCCGGCGGCCGCGGGAAGGCGTCCGGCTGGGCGCGGGACGGGCCGGCGCGGCTGACCGGCCGCTGGATGACGCCCGGCCGCTGCTGCTGCTGCTGGCGCTGCGGCGACAGCGGCGGCGTGTCGCGCGGCGCCGGCTGCCGGCCGTAGCCGCCGGCCGCCGTCAGGTAGACGGACGGGTCGCGCGGTGACGCGCGCGGGTCGCCCTCCGACGAACTGCGGCTGTCGCGCCGGCCGTGCATCTGCTGCGACGTGATGTAGTCGGTCAGGAGCACGTGGCGCGACGACAGGTGGTCGGGCGGCGGCGGCCGCGGCGGGTAGCCGGCCGGCCCGGCCGCTTGGTACGGGTAGGCCGGGTGGCCGGGCGAGCGCCGCGTCGGCTGGTAGTGCTCGGCCGGCGGCCGGCCGTCCTGCACCAGCACCAGGCCGCCGCCGGTGGTCGGGTTCTCGCGGTGCGGCGCCGGGCCGCGCCGCTGCTCGGGCGGCAGCGGCGTGCCCTGCGTGATGGAGCCGCCCTCGCGCGGCGCCGGCGGCCGCATCAACTCGTCGTAGTGCGGCGCGGCCGACACGTGCGCCAGCGGCGTGCCCTGCGTGATGGAGCCGGCGCCGGGCCGGCCGGGCCGCGGCTCCGGCCGCGGCGCCGCCGGCCCGGCCCGCGAGCCGCCCGCCGCCGCCGGCTGGTACGGCAGCAGGCGCTGGCGGGCGTCGGCGGCGGCCGCGGCCGCCAGTGGCGTAGTGCGCCGGCAGCGGGGCGCGCGGGTCGGCCATGAAGGCGGACTGGCCGGGCGGCCGCGGTCGCCGCTCGGCGTAGTAGGCGTCGCGTGGCGGCTCCAGACGGAGCGAGTCGACGGGCCCGGGTGGCGGCGGGCCACGGTGCGCCGGCGGCGGGCGACGCCGCGGCTCGGCGGACGACGGCCGTCGCACACTCAGGTCCTCGGCCTCGCCGTCGTCGGCGGGTGGCGGCGGCGGCGCGCGGCCCCGCGCCGGCGGCGCCAGCCGGTGGTCGCCGCGCTCCGAGGTCGCCAGCAGGCTGTTGATGGTGAGGCCCTGCGCGCCGGCGCTGGCCGCCGTCGCCGCCCGCGCCTCCGACTCGGCGCGGGCCATCACGTGCCGGAACGATCGGTTGATGGTGACGTCGATCAGGTCGCCGATGGAGGGCCGGTGCTCCAGGCCGGAGCAGACCTGCGGCCCGGCCAACGAGGCGGCCACCGGCCGCAGCGGCGGCTGCGGCGACAGCTGCTGCGGCTGCGGCGGCGGCCGGGGCAGCTGCAGGTACGGAGACTGCACCAGGTGCTGCTGCTGCGGGGACTGCCGCAGGTGCGGAGACTGGCGCGGCTGCGGAGACGGCTGCAACCGCGGAGACGGCTGCAGCTGCGGAGAGGGCCGCGGCAGCGGAGACGGCTGCGTCTGCGGAGACGGCCGCAGCTGCGGAGAGGGCCGCGGCTGCGGAGACGGCTGGTGTGTGGGCGGCGGCGGCGCCTGGCGCTGGAACGGGGCCAGGCCGGGAGCAGGTCTCTCCGAGCCGGCCCGGACGTTGGCGTCGCTCCCGGCCTCGTCCGCAGACACCTGCCGTCACAGGAATACCCGTGTGGTGAACTCCCACAATATAACCGGGCAGGCGACAGAGCAACACCAAGATTCCCATAGAGGGAAAACGATAACAAGACCCAAGAACTCTGAGTATTTGGCGAATACTAGCAATGCGCCTGCGGGCATTTCAACGTTGCAAAACATCTTACAAACCGGAATGAGGAACAGCGCCTCGCGTGCATCCCGGCCGGGCCGTACCGTGGCGGAGCTGTCGCCGCGGTCCGCGGCGGCCGGCGCGGCCGGCGGCTGCCCGTTGACGGTGGCCGGCTCCACCTCCTCCGCGCTGGACGAGTCGTCCTCGGTCAGCGGCGCCGATTCGCTCCGCTCTCCTGCCGCCTGCAGATCACGGCACGGCGTCAGACGGACCGACCGCCTGCACACGCAGACCAGCCGCGCCACGCGGACACGCAAGACAAACACCCGCAGGCCGCCAGACAGACGGGCCGCACAGACATACAGGATAGACAAGGGAAGGCAAGACAAGACAAATACCCGCAGGCCGCCAGACAGACGGGCCACACAGACATACAGGATGGGCAAAAGGGAAGGCAAGACAAGAAAGACACCCGCCGGACCACACAGACATGCGGGACACGCCAGTAGGCCGTCAGATGGACTGGCCTCAGCCATAACGTACACACCAACCAGGCCAAACAGACATACAGGTCACACTGGCAGGCCATCAGGACCAACCTCAGACATACAGCACACACACCAAGCAGGCCGAACAGACATACAGGACACAGCAGCAGGCCGTCAGATGGACAGGCCTCAGACATCAAGCACACACATCAGCCAGGCCACAGAGACACATAGGACACACTGGCCTGCCACCATCTGACTCTGGGCTGCCAAACAGCTTCCAACGCCATCCAGCCCCGCAACGATTGATGTTCACATGTCACAACCCCACGACCCGCCACCAGCCCAGCGCACATTGGAGGCCACCCTTCACACACGACAGCCCTCACACCCGTCCCTCTGCGGGCGTCCAGCACGGGACCGCTCACACTCGCCCGTATCGGACCGCCAACATCCGGCGCCCCAGCCGACCAAATCACGATCAACCCCATCCCCGTCCGCCCGCCGTCCGGCCGTCACGCGGCCCGACCCCGGCGCCCGTCCGCCGGCCGCCACTGACCCGCTTGTAGTCGGCCAGCGCCTCGTCGAGGCCGCGGTGCGGCTCGTGCTCGGCGTACAGGCGGCGGCACTGGGCCGGCCGGCGCGTGCCGACGGCGGCCGCCAGCCGGGCCCAGTCGGCGCCGTGCTGGCGCAGCCCGGCGCGCAGCCGCTCCAGCTCGCCGTCGGACCAGGCCGGCTCGGTCGGCTCGTCGGGCGCCGCCAGACGGCGCGCCACCCGGTTGTGGCAGGCCGAGCAGCACTTGACCACCTCGGGCGTCAGCTCTGCGGACGGCAGGGGTGGCGTCAGGGGGCGGCCGCCGCGACGTGCGGACAACAAAGCCCGCCAGTCAGGGGGCACGCATCTGCATAAAGTCGCCGACCGAGGACAGACAGCAACGTGGCCAAGTCACACAAAGGGTACAGACTATCGGCCACACAGGGCGTGGTCTGAATTCGACCGCTGCCCGCTACACGGCAGCACGGCATCAGGGAGCAGGGGACAGAGCGAAAGGTCTGCCGGCTCCCAGTGCTGCAGTCTCCACCGCTCCGCCCCTCCCCAATCGGAACGGACCAGGCCCAGGGAGCGCCGCACTCACGCAGCTCCTTGGAGATGGCCTGTCGCAGGGCGTCGTCGGCGTCGGCCCAGCGGGCCGGCAGCGGCCGCAGCCGCTTCACGCGGAACTTGGGCGTCGGGCAGGTGGGGATCGGACACTTGACGCTGCGACGGAGATTCGGGTCAGGCGGCAGCGCAGCCTGTAGCCGCCGTGGACATCACACAGCCGAGGATGTACCAATCACACGGGCGAACACGCACCAGTCTCAGAGCGACTGCATTCAGGCCACATCAGAGCCGCGAACGAATCGCACAGCCGCGCACGCACCGGTCTCAGAACGACTCCGACCGCCGCCTGGCGAGCCACAGCACACGTCACAGGCAGGCGGCGCGGGGGCGGCACTCAGAGCGAAGGGCGGCGTTTGGCGGAGGAGCACTCACTGCGAGTAGCGGCGCTTGACGGAGCGGCAGCGGCAGGCGGCGCAGACGCGCGCCTCCGGCGGCAGCAGCTGCTCCGAGAGGCCGTAGAGGGCGGCCTGCGAGGCCGGCAGCGGCCGCGACTGGCCGTGGTGCTCCAGCTGGGTTTGGCACACGGCGCACGGGTGCGGCTCGCCCCTCCCTGCCGGCGCACACACTGTCACTCACCGGGCTCGGACAGACAACTGCAGCACACACACACACACAAACACACATCAGCCGCCACTCACGGGCCGCGGCCACAAGCATAACACACAAATAACAGTGGCGTTCAGAAGTCCGCAGCACGCTGAGCATCAACAGACGGCCAGCGGCATCCTCCGGGCCGCCCGGCGGTGCTTCCAATCTAAACACGTCGCGCGCTCAGAACGGCAAGTCATCCGTATCTGGTGGTCCAAGCCCGCGATAGGAAAGACATGTCCCGGCCTGAGATCGTAGGGCGAGCTGGTGGATCTGCAGCTGCGCGTCGCCTCACCTCCGTTCTCGCTCTCCTCGTCCCCGCTCCTGTCCGACTTCTGCGGTTCCTCCTCGCCCTTCATCTCCCGCGTCTTTCCAGTCTTGTTTTCTCTGCAGACATGAAAAGCGAATGAATATGCAACATCTGCCGCTTTCACTCCTAAACTTAAACGTACGACTTATTTCCCGAGACTCTTTGGGTGAAATGGAACGCGAAGGCTATTTTCGTATCATGATGCACCCCAGCTGGCAGGGCAACCTACGCTCGCATGAAGACCAGGACAATAGCATCCAATACCGTGGCAAGTCCAAATTTAGATCATACGCTATAGATATGCAGGAGCAAAAGTACTGCACCTTCATTCATCTCAGTCCACCCTCGTGCAGCCGTCCTGCATTCTTAAAAGGCCAACTCATATGCCGGGAGTGCCCGCACATAAACAGCCTGCTCTGCCTGTACACGGTCTGCCCTCTGGCATATCAGCTCATCTGCCAGCGGCTCCCCTCTCTCCAGAACATATGTCCCTCTCAGCCGTCAGCCCATCCCCGCAGCCGTCGACTCACCCGTCGGCCGACTCGCCGTCAGCGGCGGCCGCCGTCGGCTCGGCCAGCTCCGGCGTCACGCTGCTGACGGCGGCGCCGCGGCCGCGCTGCTGCAGCGCGCCGCGCGTCGTCATGCCCGGCAGGTCGGCGCCGAGCACGAGCGGCGCCGCCGCCGGCCGCGCCGGGCCGCGGTTCCTGCCGCGCGAGCGCGCCTTCTTCAGTCGCTCCTTGTACTTCTGCTGCTTCTTGCTCAGGTAGTAGTGGCGCACGCACTCGCTGGTGGCCTTGCGCTCGAGCGCGGCGCTGAGCGCGTGGAACTGCTTCGGGTGCTGGAGGTAGCGTTCGCTGAGCGTCTGGCGCTCGGTCTCCGTCCAGACATTGTAGTTGGCCAGGTCGTCGTGCAGCTGGAGCGGCTCGGCGATGCGGCCGCCGCGGTTCAGGAAGAAGCGCGACCGCTGCGGCTCGTCCAGCAGCGGCGGCGGGATCACGGCCAGCGAGCGCAGCCGCTTCTTCTCGTTCTGCAACGGACCGGCGGACGAGGTCAGACGGTCCGGCGCCGGCCGCCAGGCACCAGGCCAGTCCAGCACCGCGAGCCGGACCGGCCGCGGACCGCGTCCACGACACGGCCGCCGGGTAAACAACGCTCCGCCTGGCCGCGCGGACGCCGGACGCACGGCCCCCGACCGCGGACGCCGGCACTGCGCAACACAACCACTCAAGCCGTCGTCAATACGCCGCGCCGGTCCTGGGGCCCGCCTGGGGCCGCCGCACGGCACGCGGCGGCCGCTGCTTACCTGCAGCTCCTGCAGGCCGTCCAGCACCTCCTCCGTCTCGGCCTCCGGCTTGATCAGACGGCCGGCGCGGCACAGGCGCTCCCGCTCCTCGCGGTTGCGGCGAATTTCCGGGAACACCTTCTCGTAGAACTCGCGGTCCTTGGCCGCCTTTTGCCGGTTCTTCTGCGGACACGGGGTAGGGGATTCAGTTCGATTCGGCACCGTCTGGAAGCATTCATAGGGCTCAAGGGCATTCGGTGGCTCTTAGAGCCGTTGAGAGAAACTCACCAGGTCCCATGACAACCAACTCAACAATAATCAACTGACACGCAGTCTTACATGAAAGTCAAGCGGGCATCTGCTACTGAAACCAAGAATTATTAAAGAGAAAAAAACTACACAAAGGAAGAAAAATATCACGAACTAATGGCGCTTACAAAAGAGGAAAATATGCAGAGACCGCGAGTAGACAGTCCTCCCGCTTACCGGCAGCGCCTCCAGCCGTTCGACCTCGCGCACCCAGGCGGCCATCTTGTCCGTGTAGCAGAGCGCCGTGTCGCGCTGTCTGGCGGCGGCGCGCAGCCGGCGCTGGCGCAGCACCTGCAGCAGCCGCCGCTTGAAGCCGCGGAACGCCTGGGCGTTGGCGCGGTACACGGCCGCGTCCGACGGCTGGTTGTAGAGCGGCTGGTCGGCGGCGTACAGCGGCCGCCGGCTGCCGCCCGACTCCGCCGGCTGCGGCGGCGGAGAGGGGGGGGGGTCAGAGACGGCGGCCGGCCAGCGTCGGCCCCGGCACGGACGGACCACGACCGGCCAGGACGCAGACACGGCCAGTCCATACGCACGGCAAGTCAGTCCACAGACACGGCCGGTCAGTCACAAGACACGGCCGACCACGGCCGGTGGCACGAACACCGCGGAGCAAAGCCTGCCACCTCGTCATGACACAGCTGACCAGTCAGTTCATCCATGACGTCGTGCATTAAGGCCCAGCCAGGCCACACCAGGTCAGCTCATTGTCAACCTCTTCGTCTCGACACAGTCTGCTGCCGCACTCTCTGCCGACTCAACCATAGTTGCAAGTTGCGGCGCGCTTTCGTGCGCGTCGCCTACGACGAACGCAACTTCCGACCTTTGCACCCGGACAATAACCGCAGGAGCAGGGCACAAACACGTTTTTCCGTCTTGTCTGAGTCTCTACCGCCCATAGCTACCTGAGGTGAGGAAAACTTCTCAAGGCCGGCCTTGGCAGTCCGCGCCTTCTTCTGAAACAGAGCAGTCCGTCAAACCTCCGTGTGACTCACCAAACGCCGGCAGCGGAAAAACCCGGCCCGAACGCCAAACTGGTCTCACTCGACACACCTCCATTCAGTGCCTGAGGTCAACACGCCCGGTCACGATCACCATCGACCCGCATCCTCTCCGGTGTATCGATCCCAGCGCCGACGAACGGCCCGTCCTGGAGCCGCCGGCCCCCGCGGACGACAATGACAGACGAAACACGCCGACGCGCCGGAAGCGCCGTTCCAGCGCCGGCGCCCGGCCGGCGGACCGTTTTAGCCCTCCAGACGCCGGACAATCGGGCTTTGTTCGGCCGGCCGGCGGCGGGCGGCCGGCCCGGCGCGGCACCCAACACACCCGATTGTCGGCGTAGATGGTCTGCGCCAGACTGGTGTTTTTCGGCTCCTTGTCGTCGTCGTCAGAGGCCCCGCCGTCCGGCCGGTTGGCGTGAACCTCAAGCTCGCTCTGCCAGCGGGCGGGGAAGCACCAGGTTAGCCCGCTCAGCAGACAGTACGGTCGGCTGGACGGACAGCTCACACGACAGACTGGTGCAGCCCGCACAGCAGGCCGGTGCATCCCACGGACGAGAGTTCACACAGAAGACTGGTACATCCCGCTGGACAGAAAGCCCACACAGCACAAGGTGCAACACAAGCCCACTGGACAAAAAGTCCACGCAGCGGACGGTACAGCCCACTGGACAGACAGCCCACACAGCAGACGGTACAGCCCAGAGCATCGCAGACGGACAGCCCACTGGACAAAGCCATAAGAAACGGTATCACGACGCCATAATAAACGGTATCACGGCAGGCACGAACTGGTAAAACCGACCCGGGCACACCACAGAGACGCGGCACACCACACCTGCCCGCGCCCGACAGGAGCGCCACGAAACAGGGCCAAAGTCCATCCCGCGGATCGTGACGGCTGGTTTTTCGGCTTTGCATCGACGCTTTCTACTGTCAAGGCCAATTCGCGTCGCGGTAGGTATCGCCGACTGTGTTGGTGCGAGGCGAGTGTTCACAGAACGGTGGTCTGTATCTGACGATGCTTATAACCCACCGCGTTTTCGAGAGGCGAAGAATAAAATGCTCGGGAAAATGAATGGCAGTTATTGCTCTCCGGATGTGGAATCGATCTCAGTGTTGTCGGTAGGCAACGTATGTCCAATTCCACCCACAGGTTTCAATATACACCACATATAATACTTTCATTAACCTGTGCTAGCAGCTTGTCGAGCTGTTGCTAGGGAACGAATCCCATTGTTATTTTCATTAAACACTAGCTCGCATGCTGGTTGTCGCGTGGGTGCTGGATATTTCAGGCGACTGGCTGCAATCAGGCTCGAGCCCTACACATTCTGCAGAGACATGACGTGCCACTATTCATCATGCAAGGGACAGCAGATTACCCGGCCCGCTGGAAGCCAGATATAATGAAATAAATGCCACGTTCACTTTTGGAACGAGCTCCGCCGCGCGCGCAAACACCGACAAAGGACAGAACAAATGTTGGCAGCGCTGAGCGCGGCGCCGCGGGGCTGTCACATGGCCGGGGAGAGTGTCGTGGGCGGCTCCGGCTCTATCGATCGCCGGCGGCCGGCCGCTCCGGCTGACGCAGTTAGCACCGCACGTCACAGCAGGACGGAGCCGCCACGGCCGAGATGTTGTTGCGCCAGGCACATGGAGGGTGCAGAAGCGGTCTCGCCAACGCGGAAGCGAAGTCGCTACAGCAGCGCGACGTCGGCACGGAAGAGATGTCACTGCTCCGGAAGCATGGAGAAGCACCCTCGCCAACACGGAACAGGAACAGAGGAGACAATGGCACGAGAGGCCGCTACAGTGGCACGGCGTCGGCATGGAGGACACGTTACTGCAGCGGGACCATGGAGGGAAGTAGCCTCACCCACGCGGAAGCGGGGGCGATTCCTACAGCAGCACGGCACCGGCACACAGTAGCAGCTGCAACACCGCCGCGGCCCCCGTTTATAGACCACGCCACAGCAGCGGGGAGCCCCGGCGGCCGCCGCACCTGTTTCCGTTTGAGTTTGGCGATCTGCGACTCGGCCTTCATGATCTCGCGGTCGATGGTGCCGATCTGGCGGAGCAGGTCGTCCTTGGTGGAGCGCAGCGGCGACTCATCTGGCCCGTCGGCCGGCATCGTCGGCGAGATGGCCTCCGTCTTCGGGTTGTACGACTCCTGCCGAGCGGAGCACAGGCGCCAGTCAGCACTGCTGCGGAACACACTCCTGACGAGCAGAGCACACATTCCTCGGTCTGCACTTCTGCACCACAGAACGCACCCAGACGCACCTCAGCCTGCACTCTTGCGGCACAGAGTGCCCGCACTCACGCCTCAGTCTGCAGTCCTACAGCACAGAGCACCCCTCACAGCCTACACTCGCCAGATCCATACAGGATCCCACCACACAGGGACGGCCTTAGCCCTGTACCACATCAACAAAGTGCCCTTGCGCGAAGGGGACGAGTTAGGTCCGTATATGGCGGGCAAGGTGCCCCACCCCCCCCTCCCGACAGCGGCAAAGTGGAACGGCATTTACCGCAGAGGACGTGGCACCGTGTTTCGGGACGATCCCCCCCCCTTCCAGCAGACGCCGACTCTTAAGAACATACCTGCGGCAAACTATTTTTCCCCGCGCGAGACCCTGTAAGCCCTACCCAGAAGCAGCTGACGGCTGCGACTGACGGCGGCTCCGTTTCTGTCCGACTCAGCATCTCCTCTCCGTGTCGGCTGTCCGGGCGGGCGGCCGTCCGCGGCCGGCTCAACCCCCCCCCCTCCTGTCACACGGCCGCGCTCCGTCGCCAAAACCGCGTCACTTCTCCGAATAACTCCCAACCGAACACCGGCTTCCGACAGCCACGCCTCTCCCGAACAACCCCCACCGGAACACCAGGTTCCGACGGTCTTTCTCGGCCCCGCCGGCAACTGGCTGTCAGCCACGCAAACG
>CP099848.1:3730184-3760184 GCA_030062745.1 Capitulum mitella
GCGACCGCTTGTGGTCGGCGCGGCAGAGAGACGTCACGTGCCCCCCTCCCCGCCCCCCGCCCGTCCATTCACCTGCCGGCCCGACAGCTGCGGTGCCGGTCCGCTATTGCGCCTGCGGCTCACAGGCGCCAGCTGAGCCCCGGAAATGCTCCCGTGCAGGGGCACCCGTCCCGGATCGGCGTGGGAAAAACAAACGGCCGCCACCGGCAGAGCGGCTGGAACTTGTGATGAACCGATCCGCCGGGTAAAGAAAGTTCTCACGATGATATGTGATGGCAGCCTTTTAATCCCGCCATTTATCAGTCTTCTCACGAATTACGTGCACTTTCTGTGGGTAGTACACACTGGAAAAACTTATCGCAACAACGCACTCCCAACACGTTGAACACTAACTTCTGCTGTGAAATACAGACGGCGCACAATTGCCAAGCAAAAGATGCTGACAACGCAGTTTATCAGAACGCCTTTCGCGACTTTCCCCGTACGTGGATCACAGCGTGACGCAATCCGTCGCCGCGTCCGCTGCAGAAGCTGCAGCGGACCTCTGCCCTGACCACCGTCAGCACCCTGAGCTCATTGCCCAGCCGGCGGCCCATTTCGGCCCATGCCGTTAGCCGGCCGGAGGCGCCGCCCGGGCGGCGGCCGCCACCGGGCCGTCCGGCCGGCCGGCGGGCACGCTCGACGCCACAAATGTGTCACGGGCGCACGGAGCCACCGTCTGCTGGCACCGCGCCAGCTCGCCGCTCCGGGCTCCCACACGTGGTGACGGCGCCGTTGGCAGCCTCTTATTTTGGCGGCCCCGGCACGCGCCGATTTCGCTGCCGGCGGCCGGTGTCAGCTGGCCGGCGCGCGGTCTGCGTCGGGCCCGGCCGCGCCGCCGCCGCACGGCTCGGGCGGCCGCGATCTGCGCGGCCGGCGGCCGCCGCGGCCGCCGCCGGCTGTGACCTCCGCGTCGCCGCGACGTTCCGCGGCGCCGAGACGCTGCGCAGGCGTCCGGGACGGCCGGCCGGGCGCCGGCCCGCCCGGCTGGCTGGTTCAAGGCCACGCCGCGGCCCGCCGCGCCGGCGCCGCGTGAGCGCCTCTGAGCTGCAACGACGCATCTGCTGCAGCCCCGAAATACCCCGGCCGCCAGCAAGCCGGATGGTGGCCAGTGCGGCCGGGGCCCCTGCAGCTCACAGAGCAGGGGCCCCGCCGGGAACGGCAATGGGCCCGACATGCGACAGTCTGTCCAAAAAAAGAACGGAGCACAAAAGTGTGCTGGCCTTTGTCCTTCAGGAACAGGGATTTCGTAGTTTTACCAGTTCCGCAACCGAAGGCCGCTAAGACAGGTACGTCTACGATAGCAACATGACCGCCGCCAAAAACGGATCAGCGGCATTCGAGTCAAAAACCTGTTTCGCAAATCAAGCACCTGCGCGAAATGTTTCTCTACCTTCACTTGCAAATGATCGATGTGCAGACTGATCAAAAGTCACAATCGCACCGAAACCATTACGCAATCTCATGCTGAGGAACGTTTTAAAAACAGGCGACTATGTGCCGGTGTTATGAAACCAACCAGATTCCAGAATAAGGTTTTGAGACCACCCGCAGGATGTCCCTCACACTATTCCAGTCGACAACATAAATAAAAGTGCATATCGTCACCATGAATGGCGAGGATCTGCATGGCATTCGAGCTGGTTCAGAAACAATGCGGCGGAACAACAGGAACTACAGCTTGCTTCAATACCCACGAAGCTCCTTACGACAGCGCATTAAAACATCAGAGTCAGGATCCAGACCACAGCCCATTTTTATGAAGTTAACAATCGGTGGTAAAAAGCACACACACAAACCCAGATTTCCACTGGTTCCAAAACTGTGCGCACTAAGGCTTCATTCGTAAGCACAGAAACGTGTACGCGACCAACGTCCACAGGACTGCGACCAACGTCCACAGGACTGAGAGGGGCACAACGAAGGCTGCGACAGCTCTCCAAATAAAAAAGACCGCATCGTAGTCTTTCCACATAAAAAGATCCATGTCACATGCCATTAAATGACGAGAACCAGATCCAGAAAACCGTCCGCAGCCTACTTTTTCTGCCAGTTAGGAGCCTATTGTATACCGAGCGCCGCGTCACAATGGTCACCGCCAGCCTGGAGCTGCTCTGCGCAGCGGCGGTTCTCTGTTACCGCCATGCGCAGCGACCATACTCTGCTACTGCCCTGCGCAGCGACCGTACCCTGCCACTGCCCTGCGCAGCGGCGGTACTCGGACAGAGGTCCGGGCGGGGCGCCCCCGCGGCCGCGGGCCGACGGCAGAGCAGCAGAGGCCAGGCTGGACCGTGGCAGAGCAGAGGCCAGCCACGGCCGCGGCAGAGCAGAGGCCAGCCACGGCCGCGGCAGAGCAGAGGCCAGCCTGGACCGCGGCAGAGCAGAGGCCAGCCAGGACCGCGGCAGAGCAGCAGAGGCCAGCCTGGACCGCGGCAGAGCAGAGGCCAGCCACGGCCGCGGCAGAGCAGAGGCCAGCCTGGACCGCGGCAGAGCAGCAGAGGCCAGCCACGGCCGCGGCAGAGCAGAGGCCAGCCTGGACCGCGGCAGAGCAGCAGAGGCCAGCCACGGCCGCGGCAGAGCAGCAGAGGCCAGCCTGGACCGCGGCAAAGCAGCAGAGGCCAGCCTGGACCGCGGCAGAGCAGCAGAGGCCAGCCACGGCCGCGGCAGAGCAGAGGCCAGCCTGGACCGCGGCAGAGCAGCAGAGGCCAGGCTGGACCGTGGCAGAGCAGCAGAGGCCAGCCTCGGCCGTGGCAGAGCAGAAGAGGCCAGCCACAGCCGCAGCAGAGCAGCAGGCCAGATACGGCCGCGGCAGAGTAGCAGGCCAGCCTGGACCGTGACAGAGCGGCAGAGGTCGGTTGAACTGCGGCAGAAGCAGCAGAGGCCAGCCTCCGCCGTGGCCGAGCAGCAGAGGTCGGTCTGTACCGCCACAGAGCAGCAGAGGTCAGCCTCGGCCGCGGCAGAACAGAGGTCAGCCTCGGCCGAGGCAGAGCACAGGCCAGCCTGGACCGTGGCAGAGCGGCAAAGGCCAGCCTGGACTGCGGCAGAATGACAGAGGCCAGCCTGGACCGCGGCAGAGCGGCAGTCGGCCGGGGCAGAGGCCAGGCCAGTCCGAGCCCTGGCCGCAGCGGCTCGCTCAGACGGTGCACCACCCGAGCAGGCCGGCATCACCCCGGCACCATTGACCTTGAACCGAGCTGAATCGGACAGCTCAGCCTCCCGTCCCCCCACCGGCGCGGCGCAGCCCGGCGGTGACGGGGCCGGCTCCTCTGCAGGCGTCGGATACACAGCGCAGAGCGACCAGTCAACATACGGGCGCTATCGATCCGGTTCCGCCGGCATGAGGGCGCGCCGCCGCCGCCCGGAGAAGCCGCCGAGGGTGCCCGCGCCGCCGGCCGAGCCGCGCCCAGGACCGCGGCTGCCGTGTCGCCGCACCGGGCGGCCGCCGACGGCATGACTGGTCACGTCCAGCACGACACCGCATCGGAAACACAGAGCCGCGGTTTTGTCGGCCGGCGGAAAAACGCGGCACCGATGACGGGTCGGACAACCGCTGGCTCTCGGACGGATTCAGCCGGCGTCACCGGACTCGGAATAATGTCCCGATGATGGGCAGGCTGCACTTCCCCTGCTTCAGAAACGCGACCCACACTCCCCGTCCTCCGTCGGCGTCGGCAGACATCGATGAAATGATCTGTCCATACCAAAAACGGCGGCTACGAGACTAAATGGTACAACACAGTGCAGACAGCATTATATAAACAACCCGTGGATTCCAGTCCAGGGTTCAGGCTGTCCGGCGTTCCTGAATCTCTAAAACGCTGCACAGAGGAGCCGAAGGGCTCAGGAGACGCTTCTGAGCTTATCTGCAGCGCATACCATGCTTCGAACCGGCTGACAACCAACTGGGTGAACCAGTCCGACCTTCATTACCGAAGGCCTCCAGCTGCTTAGGGTGGGGACGATCTGCTTTCAGAAGCTTAACAGCGAATCGTTGCATGAACTGATCCGCTTATGAGCCGATTTGCAGCGCATCCCGCGGGTTCAAGCGCACTGAGTTCGGCGAATTACCAAAGTACTCCCCGAGGCTTCCCCGACCATGATCCGGTCCCGGCAAACAGGCGGTAACGGCAGCATGTTTTCGGGGCCCGCGTGGGTGGACGCCGTCATGACAGGTGGCGCGGTATGTCATTTGTGGCCGACGCCAACTTCCGTATAGGCAAATTCCTGTTATACGTGCAGATCGGGAGATCTGCTGTCACGCAGCAGGTGTCTCGCAAAACGTTCCGATCGCCTTGCACTTTGCCTTCTGACTTCAGATGCTGAAAGTGGAGCATGGGTGTTAAAAGTTGGCGCGGAAATGTCCGCCCGGCAAGCTCCAAAATACTCAGTTTCCGCCTCTCCTCCTCCCTCATTATTTTCTCCACATTTCAAACCACCCCATTTTCGATTTTCACGAAAACTACTTAGCAAAGACTTGTTTTTCCCCCAGTTACAGGTTTAAACCGCAGCACTGTTTACACCAGCACTGAAGAGTGCGGCGAATTTAACGGTACACACTGCACACCCTTCACATACTGCGCAGCGTGCAGGCCCGGGATCGCTGCTCTTCATGCCACACACTGAAAAAGCTCACATTTTCGGGAACTTTCCCGCCGATGCAAGAAACGCCCACTGAGGGTGGTATGCATCTGTTACATGTTGTAGACTAGCTACTACGCTGAACATGCACTTTGTGGGAAGTAAGGTCAGCCTTGCTTTTTACTCGCTCAACAAACACAACATAGTGTTTAATACGTGGGTATTCTTTTAATTGCAGTTTGATTCGGAGCTGACTGAGGTAGATTGTTTAAGCTCCATTGTACATTTACACCATTGTGTATATCTGAGCGGTGGTGCTTAGGTACCTAACCCTAGTCAAAATTAGCATGAAATGTAGCTAGCTATTTCGGGGCCTCATTGGGCTTATGGGACAGAAAAACCTTGAAAGGGACTGGACTGCGGTGCTCTATGATGTCACTATTCCATTATCAGTATGTTTCTGATGTGTAATTTATTTCCAAATTTGTACTTCATAATTATGCGGAACGGTAACATTTGGGGTGCGGATGGTTTCATGTCACACCCAACTTTGGAAACACCGTTAAAAGGAAGTGTGACATGCCACACCAACTTTTCAAGTTAGCGTGGCGGAGGCCACACCCGCCCCACCGCATTCTCCACCCATGAAGTGGAATTTCAACAGTCGCCAGGCGGCAACGAGTCCTCAGCAGGCCTGACGCTGTACAGACCACGTCCAGCGAGCGAGAGGCAGGACGGATGACACATATGGTCAGAACGGGTCCCCGAGGCCGATATGGACCGGTCCACCGGGCTACCGACCACGCTGACAGGAGCGCCACGACCCTGATGCCGTCGCGCCCGGACCGCTGGAGCCCAGAGACCGGGTCCGCCCCCAAGCTCCACCTGACCCCGGGCGGCGCGGATTGGCACCGGCCCGCCGGTCCCGGGAGCGACCCAGGGCCCGGAAGCGCGGGCCCAGGTCCCGGAAGCGGCCCGGGTCGGCGCGGCGGCGGCGGCCGCGCCGCTGGCCGGTTCCGGGCGGCGGCGGCCAGACGGGGCGGCGCTGCAGCGCGGCACCAATCAATACGGCCGAGCGAGTGGCGCCGACCCCGGCCGGCCGGCGGAGCCGCTGCACCGGCCGGCCGCCTCTCCCACGCCCGTCGCCAGGACGACGGCCGCGCCGGCCGCGCCCGCCGGTGAAACGCGCCACGCCCGGCGCAGCCGCACCGCCGGCTCCCATCTCCCGGCCCACGCGGCGCGGCGCGCCACGCACGAGCGCTCAGCAGACCGCCAAGTGGTGACGACTGCTCCGTCACGCCGCCCGGCCGTGACGCGTCACGTTCGCCGGGCGGCGTGAGTCAGCGGGGGGAGGGGGACGGAGCGCCCGGTAGCCAGGTGCGCTACAGCTCCCCCCCCCCCCCGGCTGCCGACCATAAGGAGGCACGCTTCCCGGACCGTCAGACCTGCTAGGACTGGTCCGCGGGCCGGACGACCAGAAAGCCTCCATGGCGACGATCGTGATCGAGCAAGTATTCGCCCGAAGGCCACGCTTCCAGGAAAAGTCCGCTAAAGCTCCGAAACGGGTTCTCGACAAAAGACCAAACCGCCCTGCAAAGAGCCTCACTGGTTTTTCGCTTGTCTGGTCATGACGCCTTCGGAAATGCAGCTTGTACACGGTGGGATGTCTGATCAACTACTCAACGCTCCTCACAGCACACGGCTTACTCCGAAACATTCCAGGCCAAACAACAGACCAAGCTTTCTGGTCAGCCAATGTCCTTCAAGAGGACGCGTTCGCTGCTCATTGTCTGGAAGAGCTGTCGTCTCTCCAGCCAGCAATGGAAGAGCTTCCCACACTCCGTCAAAGTCAAAAAACGCAAAAAAAAACAGCCAAACTAGGTTCATTCACCGTTGGTGTGCTCCGGCGGTGCAGGTGCACATGACTGCCACAGCTGGCACCAGTTCACAGCCGTGACAGCAGAGGGTAGCCGCCAGGCAGATCACTGCGAGGAGGGTGTCTACCAGCGCGTGGCCGGCGCCAGCGATGGCCACAAGTCACAAACTAACCCGCCGAGAACACAGTTTCACATAATACTGGGCATAATCACTGACGATGATGGCCCACTACAGTGACCAATCAGTCGGGTAGTTCTCAAGTGAGTGACGGCGGTTTCACTTCCATGCGTGAGAACTGAAACGCACGGCATAACGGTCAACAGGGTCCCGCGCGAACTGTTGCCTAACGTTGCGGCAGACTTTTGCGTACGGTGCGCTCGCTCGATTCAAGGCAAACCGATTGGGAAAACTGCGCAATGCGGCCGCTGGCCGGACCATTTCCAGTCGGCGCCGTGCCCACCTCGGCCGGGTCCGCGTGACCCCGCTGGTCCTTGCTGAGCCCGCCTGCGCAGGTCGGCGACCCCTGGTCAGCGCCGACCCCTCGTCAGCGCCGGCCGGCCGCCGGCGGACCACGTGTTGGCCGCCGGCCGGCTGACTCAGCCGCAATCGATGCAGGCCCGTCCCGGCTCTGACGTAACCGACAGCCGGCGCCGGCGTCACGGCCACTCCCACGTGGGCGCCGGGCCGGCCCGGCCCCGCCCGGCCCGGCCCGGCGCGGCTGGCCGACCGGCCGGCCGGCCGACGTCAACAAAGCAGGGCCGCCGCGCGGCGCCGGCGCCGGCGCCGCCACCGGTCCGGACACGTGAGCGGCCCGAGCAAGGCCGGCCCGGCGGCGGCTGCCAGCACCATCGATCGACCGGCGGCCGGCCGCCCGCCGCGTGGGCCGCTCACGAGGCGACTGACTCCGGCCTCCCGGAGGGCGGCGGGCCCCACGGGCGCGGCGTGCCGTCGTGGCCGGGCCTCCAAACACGCCGCGTCTCAGCGCCACGCCGCTGAGTGCATGCAGCACCGGCTCGCGCGATCGGCCGACGCTGATAGCCCGTGCCAGTGCACGCGCCCAGCCGGGGATACCTACCAGCACGGGCCCAGCAGCTGCGATCCCCGCAGGTCCGGCACTGCCAGCCGCGCCAATCTGAAACATCCCCCTCCCACGTCACCGCGCCGGGACGGAAACAGGCCGGCGCCGCTCATCCGGGCGGCCGTCGGCGTCGACTCACCGGTGCAGGCCGCAGCCCGTAATGCTGGAGGCCGGGCCCGGGGCCTGGGCCGCCGGGGCCGGCCGGCGGCCAGCGGCCGTCGGCGCCGCCGGCCCGGTGGAACGCCGAGCCGGGCAGCGGCGCCGGGGCCGGCGCCGGAGAGACGGACGCGGCCGCGGCCGCCGCCGCCGCCTGGTACGAGGTCGGGTCGTGGACGGTCGGTCTGCGGGCGGAGAGAGACGGCCGGTCAGACGGCGCCCGACGCTGGCCACGGGGCGGCCGTCCGCCGGAACCCCGGGCTCGGCCAGCCGCAGTCGGCCAGGGCCCCGGACGACTTTGTTCGACCCTGAAACGGCGCCGAGTGCTTTGTTGGTTGGTGATGAACGCTCTCACAAATCACCGAAAACCAGTAAAATGGCGCCGGAGGCCTTTCAATGCTACCATTAACGTCCACGAAGCAAAAATCAGCGTCAACATTCTCACAACCTGCACACCCGTCTATTCAACGGGCCTGAAACGGTGCACTGACGAGCACGGTGCAATTATCTTCGACAGATACGATTCTGGTGTGGTGGGCGTCACGCTAGACCCCATGTCGCAGTCGCCGCCGCGGGAATGTTATTGATGACGGTGACTATTTCGAGTGCACGAAGTAAATAATCAACGGAATAAAATCTAGCCAATGTAAACACGCAGGAATCTGACCTTAACAAAAGGCAGGCGGTCACAGAAACATGGCTGGCCTGACCTTTCCTAATAGTCACGTAGGTAAAATGCACCTTCATTACATCACACGTAAGGGCATCAGGACAGAATTCATGGAGGCATGAGGCACCTCAACACAGCTGCTCGAAAAGAAGTGGAAATTTATGAAGCGTAGTACGGTGAACTCATAGCCGCGCTACTCAAATGGATGCATGCAAATGGCGTAGGCAGTTCAGCTGTGTTGTCGAAGATCTACGGCATGCCTAATCATCCACAGAGGCTCCGTTTGACAGTAACATATACGAACTGGTCCATTCTGATCCATTTTCCACGCTTTCATCCACCATAAGGTTTGTTCAGCCCGCACCGTCCACAACAGACAATTTCGTAGCAAAGCAATCACGTGTTCTGCGCGTCAGCATGCACCACGAGCCAGCTGATGATTCCAAAATTAGTCCCGCCAGGGTTCCGACGTTGCCGAATGGCATTCTTCTGTGACAACTCCCAGAAAACCCAGGGCAATGGCATTTTAACAAATCGAAAACATACTGAGAACAAAATTATGGACTGGGCTATTTGAAAGGTTTCACGTGGCCTCAAAAGAACTACCACACTTTTAGCAGGCACGATTTTGCACGGCACGTCACGTACCGTAGATTTGGTCGTAAAATGAAGGCCCGCAGTCATCGCCAATAACTTTTTAGACCGCGAAAGAAAACCACGACAAATAAAAATTAACGGTTCAGTGCTTCATTATCTGCCGATTCACAACAAGGAAGACTCCCAAGGCGCCTCAGGGACGAAAATCGATTGTAAACTGAGCGGGCTTTCTTGTAATAAATGGCATATACAGCGGCACTACTGAAAAATCATAACCCTTGAAATATCCTCACTGCGTGACAAAATTCCCGGGAAATGCCATGTTTCTGCAATACTCCAAGTTTCTCCTTTATGTTCTTGACCCAGAGTTTCCACAGAAAAAGTGATGAAGATTATCAAGATTATCATTAGACATAACTTCCAGCAAAAAAAACGCTAAAAACATGGAAATGATAGCAACAAGTTGCAACGTACCCCAGCGTTAAAAGGAACGTCCCACTTAGCACAATTTTTAGAAGTACTTCCTGTTTGTCATAAAAACGTCCATGGTAAAATTGTCAGTACTCATGTCTCGAGAACATCTAGACGCATCAAAGACCACATAAAAAAACATATGCTAACGCCACTTGTGAATTTTGACAAAAAACGGGCCTCCTGCTTAAGACCGACTTCTGCTGTTAAACTCCCTAGACATACAGTACTGTGACATAATGTATACCGCAAAACGATTTCCTAGACCCCAAGCTACGACTTGGCTGTGTCAGTTACACATGCGTGTTAAAGGTGGAGCATTCCTTTTAAGGGCTGATGCACTCCTATCACAGCTAGAAACCTAGCCTAGCTACAAAATGCAGCAAAACAAACAATGCATTGGAATCCTTGTTGGTATCAAACCACTACTGTCTCTGAGGTGGTTACAACCGACAACAAACTAAAAAGTAGACTAACCTACATCGAAGATGTCCCCTCTCTTTATCCGCCCTCAGCAACAAATACATGGAGAATTCACCACAAGTTACAATTCAAAGGATGCATATTCATTAGTCATACGCGTTTCTGAATGGATGGAACCAGGAGGAAACCATCCCGTGGCTAAATGAAAATATGTTGATATTGCAGTTAATGATACGACGGGTAAGAAACTGATTTTGTACAAGTCCTGCAACGACATGCTCCTGATAAAATTCATCAGCACCGAGAGACACACCCAACACTTCATTTCTTCATTCCAACACGCAATTTCTCCTCTAAAAGGGTACCGCCCACAAGTGATCGTTCCAAAATGAGGCCAGTTACACTGGGTTCTGCAAAACCCTCACAAAATGCGCAAGAACTACGGCAGAGAACAGAACAAAACCGTCACGCGACCATGTACTGTTCTTAAACTTCTTACAAAGCGACCCCGCGATCACAAGACTGAAACCACCGCTGTGCGGCCCGTGCCGGCTCCACGGTCCGACACGGTCCGACGGCCCCCCCCCCCCCCCCCTCTCCAGCGACGTCCTGGAAACGCCTCACGCTCCCTCCCCACGGCGCCTCTGGCCGCAGTTTACAGTCCGAGGGCCACCGAACCCGTCCCCTCCCCCACGCCTCCCCAGCGACGTCCTCAAAACAGCGGCGCCCCACGCCCCCTCCCCACGGCGCGCCCCGGGCCGCTGCAAATAAAATCCATTGATTTCCGCTGCCACGACGCCGGCATCGCGCGGCCGATCGACCTGCGAGGCCGCCCCGCCAAGGTCCGGCTGCACGGGAGGCGCGAGGGGCCGTTTACGGCCGCCATAAACATGCAGTCCTGGCCGGGCCGGCGACCGTAGCGCCGGTGCAGACGTGTCCGCGTCTGCAGCGCGCCGGCCGCCCGTCAACACCGACCGCCTGCAAGGTTCAGTAGCCTTTCGCCGAGAACGGGCACGGAACGTGAGCCGAGAACGGGCACGGAACGTGAGCCGGGAACGGGCACGGAACGTGAGCCGGGAACGGGAGGCTGGGTGTTTTTCCAGAATTCCACGCAGGCTGCTGTGTGAAAAGCATGGCATTGTATTCCCCAGCCCTCCTCCTCCCCCATCGCCACCACCACACCGACTTCGGGACTGTGGTAAGTGTCCCTGGATGAACCTAGTTCAGACCGCGGCCTCTCCTGACACTCCTCACAAAAACGAAGACTATCAGAGAATGCCCTCAAGGATCACCGAGCCCGCGCATCACATAAGAAAAGTACTGCTGCGCAGCGTCTTCCGCGACGCAGTCCCGGGCGAAGATCAAACGATATGGGATGAGTTACACAAGCTAAATCTGCTACATTTCTCGCGAGGGCAGGCCAGGGAAAAGTGGCCGCTTCCGGGTAGCTTTCCAGCCGTGACCCTGCGCAGCTGTAAAGAACCTGCAGCAAAGTTTTTGCAAGGAGCAGTCCCCTTCCTGGTACTAGTGACGCTCCCTGAACAAGGACCAGTTCCACGACACGACACCCTTTACGGAACGAGCTATCTCCCCGCACAACTTCCGCACAGTCCCAGGTTCTACCATACCTGCAACATCACCAGTCTGCATTTGACTCGGTAATCTTCAGTTCGTGCGAGGTTGTTGCCGGGTAAACGTCATGTTACCGCCATCTCATTTATGTTAGCGTCATCTCAGCCTGTTTAGGTTGTTTTCGGTTATTTCCTCGAATAAACCGTATTTAACCGGTTGAACTCGCCAAAATACGACAAAAAATAGTACGCCACCCATTTATACTCGACATAACTTAAATACAACCAGCAATTCATAAAACAACTTACAATGTCTGACAAACTTTGATTCTGTAACTGGATCGGAATCCATTTTTTGGATATTTTCCTACAACTACCACGTTTAAAGTATGACGTGCCCAGAGGCCCATTTCACGTCCGCGAAGCTGAAACTTGTGTATAAGGTCTGATGTGATGGCAGTGATTAAACAGAAGATATGAGGGCCTGCATGTTTTATTCTAATTTTCCAGATCATAAACCATTTCAATAGCATGGTTAACCACCAGCACCAAAGACTTGGTGTTATTAAGAGCAGCACCAATCAGCTATCAGCCAAATATTTCATTTTGCAACGACGCATTTCTGCTATTTTCTTGAACATAAGGTGAATTTTTAGACTAACAGTTCGGCTCAAATGTACGCAAATAATCTACAAAATGCAATATCACTGAATACTGAAAAAAACAAAAGGAAATAAATCGATGAAATGAGAACTGTATGGAAAACTCTTAACTGCTATTTACTAATGCCGCTATACATGAAACTGAATCTCGTAGAACAATTATTGGCTGTTTACAATCACGTTTGCCACGACGTTAGCCTTTTCGTTGGAACTGGTTTAAAAGGGTGGCTAAAAAATACTTTACGCCGTCTGTTGTCAACCCTGGCTGTGACATAAAACAATGTGGTGTAATGCCATGGTTTCACGTTACAATGTAGCAAGTAGACGATGAACTTGAAAGTATAGGAGATTTGTTAATGTGGACTTGCACGACAGATTCCCAAATACAACCACTCCCCTGGCCTCCTGTGGAAAGTGTTGTTTTCAGTTCATCACTCCAAAACAGCCTAAAAATGCCTTTCTCCCTACTACTGACATAGAATGTTAGATTTCAATATCACTTAGGGTAAGCTACCAGCGACAAGGCAAATGTAAGATGCAGGTGTCCACTGGTTAAGGTTAACATACGGTTTTGCTGAAAGAATCTGACCTATCCCTACTTGTTGAGCATTGCAAGATACATGTGTTATATGAAATGCGCACATACATTATAACGACTACTTCCAATTTTAAGTTCGCATAAATGACATTTCACAATACCCCCCACCTAGCTGATCTACAGTTCCTCAGTAGAACATAGCGACCGTCCTAGCAACTGCCAATGACTGTCTCCCTGCGCAAACAAGGCTATAGCTATTATCATTATAACTGACAAATGACACTGTTAAATGTTTTGGAACTGCCCATATTTTGTGCTCATTTATCAATACCATGTTGCTCATGGACTACCTTAACTTTGCACCGCCTGGGGGCTGTCAAATACGGCATCCCCTCGGTTTTTCGTGCATAGCTTCTGAACCGTTAGTCAGCCCAACGAAATTTTCAGTACCTGTTCATCAATCATTTGACATATTTTGACATCAAAACCATGTCCATGCTAAGTCACCTCATTGAGATAAAACGTCATAAGTGAGCCCTTGCATGCATGTTTTCGTCTCTTCGGGAAGTGGCGCGAACATGTTTTGTTTTTTTATAATATCCGCGAACATAAAGCATGAATTATTTGGATTTACATCAGACATGGTCCACATAAGATTATACAACCGTGACACGTCAACATTAGAGGTCGTGCTAGGTCATATGAATAATGACAACTGGACTGATTTGTACTGCTGGTGACAGACGTGGTTGCCGCAGACATTCCCCACAGTTCAAGCAAGATAAACCAATCTATATGAGCCTTTTTGCAAAATTCGCCAAATACAACGTGAGGTCACCTCCGGTCACGTCAAAGGAAGATGTCAAAAAGAGGTGAAATGCAAGTGTCTGTGGAAGATCGTTCAGTGGCAAAAGAGAGCAATTATTATTCCATGTCAGAAAAAGAAAAATGACTGTCCTGTCCTGTCCTGAACGAACGACTGTCCTGTCCTGTCTGTCCGGACCTGGTCTGACCTTGATCCTTAAAGGGTGGACAGGGCAGATTTTGTTACCACGAGATGTCATTTCAGTGCTGTACCTGAGGCAGTTAAAAATGCCAGCGAGTAATTATTGCCTTTTGTCCGGAAGAGTCATGCAACCTTATCTGACTTGACCTAGACTGACCTTGATTGGATGAAAAGCAGGCCATGCAAAATCTGATCACCATCCTGTTTCGCTTCTGTCCTTTTTATCACATGGATGAAAACGGCTGTGCGTAAGTATCGATTTTTGGCATGTTAAGTAAGGCCAGTATTTCACATGACCTACGCCGACTCTAACCCAACATTTTTTTAACACTTCGACATGCTTCGCAAAATTTAGGGCTATCGATTAGTGGGCCCGTTTCATATCGCCACGGTTAGATCCAATGGGGATACTCTTTTTGACATCCCCCGTATGGCGGTCGCAGGTACAAAAACACGCCAGGCAGCGCCGGGTTCACGATGACGAAACCTGAAGTCCATAAAAATGCACATTGTTTGCCATGATTCTCATGCATTTCTTTTTTGAATATGCGTCTCCAAAGATGTGAGCTGTCAACGCTTTTGCAATGTGGTGTTTAAGGGCTGAAACAAACATTCCTTCCAGTACTTCAGCTTTCCCCTTACCATTAACTATTTCAGTCATTTCCCCGAATGACAACTGCCTGCCTGAGGCTGCATTTCTTCATATATTTGAATTTCAACTTATGGGAACTTACTACGCCATCCTCCTTCCTGAAAAGTTTTAAGAGGGTGTAGTTCATCATGAAATTTTCACTGGACCGTTTTTTTCCGGACATTTTCTGGCACACCATTTCCAGCCGACCGGTTGCAACCGGTCAGAGCCTGTGACATGCACCCATTTCCGCCGGTCTGCGGGCGTCAGCAGCGGCCGGCCGGCCACGCAGCAGCCAGCCGGACCGAGACCCGAACCCGGCACGGCGGCCGGCGCGCTGAGCCGGCACCGCGGCGGCGCCCGGCCCCGAGCCGAGCCGAGCCGAGCCGGCAAAACACCCAGACCGGGCGCGGCCAGCGCGTGCCGAGCGGCGCCACTGCGCCGGCCGGCCGCCCGACACAAATCGCCAGTCATCGGCGAGAGTGACGGCCGAAAACTCGCTCCGGTTCGCGGCGCCGAACGGGCCCGACCAGAACTCGGCCGGTGCCGGCGGCAGTAAAA
This sequence comes from Capitulum mitella, assembly GCA_030062745.1. NCBI lineage: Eukaryota > Metazoa > Arthropoda > Thecostraca > Pollicipedomorpha > Pollicipedidae > Capitulum > Capitulum mitella. The sequence goes on from CP099848.1 coordinate 3,745,044, forward strand.
CCTGGCGGCCAGTGCTCAGTCACGCCACCTGTTTATCCGGTCAGACTCGATCGCGCGCCGGTCTCGCTGCCCGCGTCGCTTCCTGCCCAAAAATGGCGCCACTGACCGAAAATGGCGCCATGAAAATGAACCAGTTCTCGTCGCTCTGATCACTTCACTGCACGGCAAACATGGCTAGCATGTCATGCCGTTCCGTAAATGTGCACTCGACATCCGGGGAACTCAATGTGTGAAACTCCGCGCGTGCACTGAACAACGTGGATCCGCCAGTGACCGGTCCTGACGGGCGAAGGCGGTGGCTGAAGCCATGCCGCCACCATCCCATACGCAATAGCGTTCTGTGCGGCAACGAGTCTGCACCGTGCTGGGGGGGGGGAGGTGAGGGGAAACCCGCGTTCACAGTCGAGCGAGTTTCGCGTGGCGAAACGTCGAAGCGCCTGTGGCGCAGTGGGCACAGCAAAGCCGGGAGTTCCAGTAATTCCACGCCGTGAACACCTTTACGAGATATTTCCGCCTGGCCGGCTCCTTCTGTCCATCGCCATGTCAGAGGCTGTGGGGCTGGAGTGACAGGGTAGCTGCGTTTGGCGTCCGAGATAGCTCGAGCACGAAACGAGGACATCTCCGCCGCAAAGTTTTTCGCCGGCACCCGATAGCTATTGATCTTCTGGTATCGGAAATTGACTTGTTCCAACGAGGCCGATTTCGCAATGGCTGCACCCTCTTAAAGGAATCGCTGATTGTGACTTGGTCCGATCCTGACAAGCAATATTGTTTTTCCCATTCGAGCAGCAGAAACAAAAATATATACGAACGTACCAGGCCGGACATCACGATATGACAAACAAATACATGGGCCGGGCCGGCCGGATAACCCTGTCACTGGCTCCCTGCATTGCTGACGCTATGTAAAATGCATTTCACTTTCGAACTATTCATGAGTACCTAGATCCCTCCACTGGGCATACTTTGGACATTGCACTCGGACATTACACTTTTTAACGGTACACTTCGACGTACTGTTAACTACGGGATTATCGCTGCAACTTAAGGAGAAAATTGTTTCTCAACTACATCTGTGTTTCTCCAACCTCATCAAAAAGCTGTACCATCGCCGGCGATTGTGCGGCACGAAGGATTAGACGTTCCAAACACAGTCATCTGCAAAGATTCCACATTCGAGATAAATGCGGTAGTGGATTACCACAAAACAAACTGAGAGCCTCAAACAATGGAGCACAAATGTATGCAGCGAAATGTTGTTTGTACCCTAAAACTGTGTTCTGACTAAGCTGTAGCTAAACGTCTTGGAAGTAGGTCGGAAATATACATTATATTGTATGGTCTATACCGAGGCGCGCTATATACCACGCGACCGCGCCGTTCCCATCGACACTTTAAACTTTCGTCACAAAATTGTGATGCTGAAAGGGAATTACCCGATTGAGTGGAAGGCTCAGAGTTCGTGCAACAAGCTCTGCTCCGTATGGGCTCGGATCCCAAAACACCTTAACACGATCGGACCAAATGAAAAACATCTTACCCCACGACTAACGAGTTCCAAAACGACTCACCACGGTCTTCCAGCGTCTTCTTCAGCGGTGTATCATTTACAGCTGTTGCATGACGTCACGAACTGACGCTGGCCAATGAACGTTAACGTTCACTGGTCCGCGCAGGCCCGTATTTTCAAACAGGCGGATGATAGCAGAGCATAATTTATGGTTTACCACATTTTTTGCAGATTCTAAACACTAGTAAAGAGCGTTGAAAACGTTATCACTCGCGTGTTTTGGACAAACCAAGCCATTTTTGACAACCCGATTAAGATGGAACATTTCCTTACAGGGAATCAGAACAACGCTTTAAAGGGCACATTACCCAAACATGCGCTTTGAATTGAGAGAGCCAAGTCGAAGCAGGTAGTCTTAAAAGCCAGTTTGTAAATTACATCATGTCTTAAAACGCTACACTTACGGAAGCTCCAAAGCTATTTTCCAAGGTTTTCCGTGTCCCATTAGGTCGTGTCCTATTTACAGATGTTGCCAGTCGTCACGGGCGGGCGCCGGCGAATAAACACTTACGTTTATCAGCCTGTGCAGGCCAATATTGCGTCATAGTGACGGACAACTACAGAATATCACTTCTGTGTAATGGTATTTCCCGAAGATTCTGGCCATTTTTCGAAAAAATAAGTCATAAAAACGTTATCTGCGACATTTTTCAGACCAGCCATGTGGAAAAGTCGACCAAATGGCAACGTAAATTTAGCACTGCAGTTAACAAATGCTATATTTGAAAAAATACCGTTGGGAGCACTGAGTCTACCTTACCGGCGCTGGGTGCGCCCCTAAGCCCAAATAACCAACCCAAGGCGCTGGGTAACCACGACCATTTCCTCATACTGCTCACGACATGCAATAAAGCCCATTCCACCACGAACTGCCGACTCATCGCTGATTGCCGCATTATCTGCAGAGTGAAATTCGAACCCACCCACAGCCTATCGAGTCAATCTTGGGTCCGATGACAAATTACGGATATCGCTGTAATAAAAATAAAGTGATGGATCGCGTGCACCACGTCTGTCGACACAACGTTGCACATTCCCCACACAGGCTTCACAAAATAAACAGAAGGCGTTTGACAGAGCCAAAACACCGGATTGCACGTACCTGTATACATGGGTGTAATAGGGTGACCTACTCATTCCAGCAATGGCAGTCGCATCGGTTTACCTGAAATAAGGAAAATATCAAACTGACTGGGACAAGGGCTACCGTCAAATGCCAGCAGTGTCGGCTGTGTCGGCACGGAAGGCCCGGAACCCTAAAAACGGGAACAGCGGCTCGTTTCAGATCAATCTCTGACATATGCTGCGTGAGAACGACGTCGTGCGAGACGCCACAAGGGCCGCGTATCACAACGTAACATCAAATATCTAAGAACGAAAAGTGGGTAGACGGCATGCAGAGACCTGGAGCACGGAGGACTATCACAAGTATGTAACAAATACTTCTGGGTTTATCGAGTAAAATAAACTGGGACGATGGCTGAGTTCACGAGACACATTTCCAACGGTAGCGTTCAACAGCACTCAAGAACATAGAAACGATAAAGGTCGACATTCAGGTCAAGACAAAGCGGGATCCTGAAGGAAAGACACCGACCGCATACTTTCCTCATGGCCAGGCCCACAGCATGAATTCAACAAACGTCGGTTTGGACGACCTGGTCTGCGTTCATATACCGACGAACGCGACTTAGGTTACCATTTGCTTCTTAACTGTGAGCTGTAGAGAGGCTGTATTTCCGTTTACTTTTGTCTCAAAATCTAACTCGCTCCACAACGATGTTTTGAAGCAGTAAGATGACTTGGTAAGTTAGTTCCTGAACTAGACCAAGTTAGTTGCTCAACGCGGCCCCGGTTGTATCCAAGAGTATGTTTGTTTCCAAACCCAGTGCCGGGCGTCCACTAAACCAGTCTTTTGCCAGAAATATTAGGTTACGAGGCAAAAATGTTCAGAAAGGAAAGTTTAACAACCTGAAGGATAACAACCGGTGACAGGAAAAGCAGAAGAGCCAATTTGTCTGGTGCACAAAAAATAATGATGCCACTAACAGGCCATTAACATATTGTTACTATTTCCTCGTAGATATGTCGCTTGTGAATACCACCCTGCTCAACATGTGCCTCTGAACTGCGTCACTGCCATGTGTGACATGTCTCGATGAGTCACATCCTCCCGATACCACGAGAGGCCGTGGACGATTAGCTCTGCCACAGACCTCTCCTTGATTATGAACAATGCATGAGACGCCTTAATCAAACATGAGGTAAAAGTACCGAGGCCAGAATAAAGAAACAATCAGCTACCCTGTAGGAAATTAAACTACTGCACTGTGTGATTTGCTTAAGGCCGGACCAAGCAACTACAGATGTATCTGTCCGTATGATCACGACATATGCCCGTATTTACGCTGCCCTGGTTCACATAGGAATTTATCATTCAAATTTTCCTGACGATTCCTTCACGGATAAGTTTCATCCCTCCCAGAGCCATGGTCTCCTAAAAAGCCACGTTGGCGATTGCCTGAGTACCGAATCGAGTACCAAGTTGCCGTGAATCACAGACATGTAAATGCTTTCAAAGACGGAGGGGCCAGAGCCATTTGAAGTCAATTTCTTTGTAAGCAATACCATAATGCACATGTTAAAATTTGTCACGTTGGTGAGCGCTCTATCTGTCCTATCGCTTGACACTCCCACATCTGAAAGAACACCGTGTAGAATACCTAAGATAAAATACTACGCGTCAGCACGGTTATCATATCCTCAATCTGCCGCGGGAATAAGTCGTCCGCTGAGAAACTGCGTCCATCGCACATACAAGCTGCTGTCAAGCTGCGCCAGATCAAGACCTGAATACGGGTCAAGTGCCGCGTAACCCACGGGGACGCAATGAGTTGTTCAACAACCCCACCGAACACACGTCCCGAATGCAAATCGCGGGACGCTCTTATACGGCATTGTTCATTCCTCAGATATTGCGAGGAAATGTTCAAAGCAGAGGATGTCTGCCCAATTTTGATCTGCTGCTATGAGTCGATCATTACGTTTCTCTCGTTGCATTCCGCGCAATACACAGCCCAGAACTAAAGAGCACGGGGTAGAGGAGCGAAGTGAAAGATGTCATGTCCGTACGCGTGAAAGGCACGTCGAATATTATTCGCCGTCGACCCACATTACAAGGGTGGCATATCGCGACAGACCCTCATTCATTATCAATGATAGCATAAACCGTCATGTTAAGATCAAGGTCGAGGAGATCAGGGGTCAGTGAACCGCACGAGCCACGATGTAGTTCATTCAACCCCAATAACAATCGACAGCAGTCTCGGTACCAAATCAGCACCGTTATGAAAGCGTCAGTCGCTACCAGTCAAGTTAACCGGAACGGTCGATACCACAGGAACAGGGCCTCGGGAAGTGGCCAACACCATTTTCAGAGGCAGCCCTTCGTAGCCAACATCATCGATGTCGAAACGATGATGAAGAAATGAAGAACAGCGCAGCTACAGATACCTGCCTCACTCGAGTCCCCCTACCCGAAACAACGCCGTCCGTGTATAGATCTGAACTAATCAGAGCGATGACCATGGACTAGCCGACTGTAAGCCACCAGCTTGCAGAATCGAATCCTCTTCATGCCACCAAACGAAAAATGCTACAAGGCCGTTATGTTACGGCAGAATAGTTTGGGCCGCTACGAGTCTACCCTCTCCCTGCCGTTTTAGCTTAGTAACTATGATGCTACCTTTAACCAACCGCTAAGTACGCATGAAACGGACTAAATTAGGTTTAGCGAACGGCTGAACCGTCCATTGCAAAGATCTCCCCTTTTTCTGACAAACTACCATTGGCGTTGAGGTCCTGGCTCTGAGCGATCACTTGCAACATGATGTCAACCGCGATTTCTCATTTCCTTAAAATGCTCTAAAACTGAACTTCTGGATACAAAAAATACAGCAGAAAGGGACTTAATCACGGCCCGTTTCAGACCTCATCCTTTGAAACACGAACGAACACGGAGGTTAAAAGAGTACGAGGCCCAGGACGCCTGAACATTTATGCCATTTAGCTATACAAGGTCATGGCCATGCAAGACAATCCAGAAAAACTGTCTCAATATCTGTAAGGTTCCCCTAAACAACTTTCTCTGCTTATCCGCCCATGACCGCATGGTTCCGCACGAGAACAAAGTGAACTGGCAACGGCCCATCCCATTGATCCAACAACCAGGATTTGTCAAAAATAGTTTGCTTTTATCAACCTTACGAAGGACATCGCATAATATACACAAAAATTGTACTTACGATGGCTCCGTACCACTAGATGAAGCATCAACTTTCAGACACCGAAAACTGCACGAAAGTGTCACAAGGGCTGGTATCCTCCTTGACGGAAGGAATCACGTGTAAGCCATTTAGACACACTAGTGTTACACTTTTATCGCCCAATTACGCATAAGCACGCCCAAAGTCCCGGCGGTATTCGCACACTACCAACACACGTCCTTCCCCACCGAGAACCCGGACCAGATGAGCGCGCCTGGGTAGACGAGACGACCCCACATATTCCTGGCAGCCGTTACACAAGTCGGTATGGGTCGTCTACTCAGCCCTGGCATGTGGAGCGAAGCGCGGAGCGTGCGGGCAGGGTTCGTTTTATGGCTTTTTCAGAGGATATTGCGGTGGTGGGGGAACGTGGCCTTGGTCTTAACGAAATGTTTCCTTATCAGTACAAACAGGTATGCTATGGGAACTAGCAGATCTTTGCCACGGTTTGTCCTTCCCAAACAGAACGGAAAACCTTTACGTTCAACTAAAGAATTGATCGAAACATACCCACGGGGAGCAAAGCAACACGCCGAACTTGCCAGCAAAATGAGCTTCTATTTCCTGATTGTGCCCGGATCATAGTTATCCGCTCTGTTCGTCCTGGCACCCTCAAAGTTTGGCTGACGGCCTGTGACGACACAGCCCTGTGACTTCTGCTGATTCTGCGCAGCCTTAGCATGCTTTTGATGCGTATTTTCGCTTCCTTGATATAAATGCACCTCTTTTGTATTCACAAAATTTTGTCACATGTCGTTTTGTGGTTCAACATGAACCATAGCAAAAAATGCACTGAAACGTTAATACAGTATGGTAGACGGTATGACAGAGTGAACAGTGTCACGTGCCAGGTTTTAACTGGTTTAATTTTCTATCTGCATTGATGGACATACGAAATTGGGTATGAAAATCTTACATACATCAGCCGTTCTGGACTTGATTTTCAGTCATAAGTCTACCATGAGACGTGCAGCCGATTAAACGTAGCGGTCTGTCGATATGACAAGAAGGGTCAAAGGGGACATACTGATAATGGTTTACGATAAGCTTGCGTAGCAGATATGCATCGTTAGCGTTTGTTCAGATATCAGGTCCTTGACGTAGGTAGGGACGGTGCAAGGGGAGCAAGCTCCGCAAAAGAAAGCTGGACGTTTGGAAAGAAGGCACTTAAAATGTCCCCTCGACATAATTTCAAAATAACTAAGTTCCCACATTCATACTGCAACGGGAGACGATCCTCCCAGCTTTTTCTGCCACGCAGGGTCTCACGCCATGGTGATGTCCCTTTTTAATCATGCGAAAGTTACAATGATGTTTTCCACGATTTTCATGCACTCCCCATTAATGTGGGCTAACAGCAGTCATCTTCAGGTCTCCTTTGGATGCTCAAATTTTGCCGCGTGAGCCCTAATGGGACTGCGAGGATCAAGTCATGCGAAACTGGTCTATCGAGGACATGTCATCATTCAGTATCACCTGCCCCGTCAAGACGGGCCTAAATTTCAACAATAGAAATGTCGGTTATCCCACGAAATGTGTTTCCTGGTGAGTCATCGCACGACGAACAGACCAAGATCTGTTATTTCTGTTCCAAACTGACACCAGATTTCAGTTGTTCCTATGAGGGCTTTTTTAATGTTATGGGTGCTAGAATCCATAGGTATATTCAGAGTCCTAACATATATTGCTTGCCTTAGTATACCCATTACAGGGTTTATTCATTCAGTTCAGTGCTCGCTCTTTACACTGTTCGAAATGCATAGAAAATAAGAGAAACGAAATAAGCGTTTTCGTTTTCCCTGGTGGGTGCTGTTCGAAAACTCTGAGGAGCTTCCGAACGGCATATGAGGAGTTTCATATGAGACTCCTCATGTGTGATGTGAGACTAGTGAGACTAGTGAGACTCATTAGTCATGTGTGACCAGTGAGATGAAAACCACACCCCTGCTCTTCCTATGCTGTATCAAGGAAGCACGCACATCGTATCGAAGTATCCCCGTCGCCCAGTCAAGGAGCCAGGTTTTTCCTCAAGGGGGCCATGTGCCAAATATTGTCATATGCCACTGACATAAGACAAAATTTATAGGAAAAAGCAGCAGTTTTGTGCAATTGATTTCATACTCAAAGCAAAGGAAAAAATATAATGTCTGCTTTTGTATCATTTATACGACCGTTATTCCGTATTCCTGCGAAATCGCTAAATATCGAGTGTAGTCCGGTTGGTTCAGGGGGCCAAGGCCTCAAAGTCCCTGCCCCATGGCCACGTGCCTGCCATCGCCAATGGGCGGACCCCCAGTGCGGACAGTTCGCAGTCGTGTGCCGACGTGAAGAGTCATCAGGCCGCCTGCTGTCTCCAATTTCAGCCCGCTGCACCTGCAGGCGAACCCGGCGAGCCCTCCCCCCACGCCCATTCATTCGACGCCTTTGTGTGCACCTGCCATGCACGTGGACGGCCCGACAGTGTTCAGCTCAGTGAAGGAATCTTACAGGCATGAGAGAAGATCGGCTTCGTTTGTTCCGGCAACTTAAATAGGTTGTTTGCGTGCCCGCAGAGATTTGGGAATTAAGCACGGACACTGAGCTTTCCCAATGATTCGCCACCGGTCCTAAGAATATCCCCATATGATGCCCATATGACAGAGAGCCCTCAATCCAATTAGAGGAGTTTCCTGGTCGAGATGGTTCGGGCCTGCGTTTGATCAGCTAGAAAAAATCAGCAGAATTGACAGAAAGGTCCGAGGACTGCAAAAGGCTCTTCAGATCCGACGACCAGGTACGAAATCCATGGATAGCGTCAATAACAACAGGGGGTTTCGTGCACCCCATTTACATTTCTTTAGTTTCAGTGCATTGAGCGTTTTATTTATCGGTGCCGAGGCCATCGATGACTGAAGATCACTAAATGATCCTATGATCACTAAAATCTTTCCATTACCTAAATCGTGCAGTGCTGATTGGGTTCAGTTGTTTTGGAGAGACAGACCTCACTTGAGGTCACGGCTTGGGCGTAACTAGGATTTTGCCAAGGAGGGTACCAGGACAAACCTCCCTCCCCCAAAAAAATTAAAGTTTTTTTTTCTAATTTGGACCATTCATGCTCCTGTTCGCGTTTGCTATTTTAATTTTTGTTGCGTAAAGAAACGTTTAACTTTCATCTCTCAGGGTTCAATCCTTCGGCCCTACTTTGCACGTAAGACTAAGCAACAGTTTTAAGAAAACAGCGCTTGTGTCTGAGAAGCTGTTAAACAGTACAGTGACTGAGATATATCCTGTTACGCATCTGTTATCTAGAACATCAGTTAGACGCCTTGTGAGGCGCATGATGTCATGACGAACGAGGCCTACTATATTTGCCTTTAAATTGGGCAATAAACTTTTTTTAACAATTCGAGGCGTATTTATTTCCCGCTGTTGCATTTCGCGACACAACCGGATGTTTATCGATCTGTTTCAGTATTTGCATCACAGGAACTGCAATTTTGAATATCAAACGCACCCATGATATTGTTCATTGCAATTACTGAACAGCTCAAAACACAGAAGAGTAAGTCGAAGAGCAAAACATTGCTACAGGCACGTAGCCAAGATTTTCCTCGGAGGGCAAATGTCAAATTTTGTCATATGCCCCTGGCATATGACGAAATTTATAGGAAAAGGGTAATAATTTCATATAATCTGCTTAACATTTGCCTGCAGTAAATCAGATAATGTTTGCTTTTGCAACATACGTTTGATCACTATTACGTATCCCTGCAAAAAACATTATATATCTAGTGTAGACCGCTGGGCTCAGGGGGGCCTTGGCTCCCATACCCCCTTGGCGATGTCCCTGCCGGAATAGTTAAATGAACAAAACCGCCTCCAAAGTAAAACGTTGTGGATGAGAACGCAAAACTCTTCAGTTGGTCTATGCTCTGATGAAAACTGCAGGTTTCAAAGCCAAGTGCATGCAACGTCTTAAGCCCTCAAAATGCTTCGCGACCGGACAAATCTCCTGATTCACTTTTCTGCACAGTGAACAAAGACTCGTTCTCACTCATACTGCATCCTTCCTTGTGCACGTTTTGTTTAAAAAGTGAAAGGGGCTAGAAAACCTTACGGCGGGCTAAGTCGCCGACTGGTGATGCCCCTGACCTGCACCATTCGATCTTGGCCGATCTCCTCGCCTTGGGTTTCCACGACCGCGTGGTGCCGTGTGGGTGAAGTATTAACGGGAAAATAGCCATGTAATGGCTATTACTCATTTACACGAGAAGTAAAGCAGAAACGTGTTTTTACGAATGTAGCTCATTTTGGCTAAGTTACGAGCTGAAGCAGCCGGAAAAAAAACTTCTATTAAAAGCAGAAAGTTGGTATTTTTGCCCTCAGCCTGGTGGGGTTTTACCTAAGGGTACTGATGAAACCGACTGGTGATTTTGGCTTTGTGGTGGCCACCATCACTGCAGGGAACAGCAAACGTAGGCGGAAGGTGAAGGGTTTGCTAAAAGTGAGTAATCATCAGGAACAGAAAAGCAAGAAAAATTGTTTAATTAGTATATCAGATCCGAATGCGGTAATTTATAACACTCATTCCCATAAACTTGGATTAATTTAAAATCTGGTAACATCAAGGCCATTTTGAGGCAATTTCTTCTTCTCCAGTACCACAGACTTTATATCAAGATTGCCCAAAGCTGAAAGAGCAGTCTGCCCCATGAACTGCAAGCGCCATGTTAGCCCACGTCAAAGATTTATCATAACCCCGTTATGTACTAGTTAAAACGATAGTTGTCATTTATGTGGCAAACCAGGGGTCATTCACCCTCACAAAACAAGGTTAATTAGATAAGCAGCATATAATTTTCTTGAAACGTTCGTTGTATATTCCATTATTTCTGGCTTTGGGCTACCGCAACTAGAGGGAACCGTTTTAGGCAGGGGAAGCGTAAACCGTTTCCATAAAGCGGTTATTATATCTACCTTTGTCTTGTGATAACCTTTACCATTACCATACATACCAACATGGCTGGGAATATGATGAGTATGCGGCGTTATTGAAAGGTTCTGATGAGACGTTAACGGACAATTCGAAAAGTATGTGGTGTGCAATAATTCACAAAGTTGATGTTGGGAAGGTGCAGACATTGCCAGCCAACTTCGTTCCTCCGTTACGAAAGCATACCAAATATAGAATGAATATCCTTAGTATTTTGTTGAAGTTTTTCTGGAGATCATTATTATTCGTCACATTGCCTTCTATGTAATGTTTGTTGCATGTACGCTGCACTTTTTTACCAACGAGGTGAAACGGAATATTGAAATACACGCTCGCTGGGAGGCTTTCGGGTGATTTTCTCACATAAACTGGCGAATGATTGAGCACCAACCGAACATGCACATAAGATTTCCCACAGTCCCAAACAACTCATTAAAACACCTTACAACGAACGCCTAGCACCACATTGCCAGATCTGGGCTCTGTGGTTTTATTATAAACGCCTTAATTTTCTTAGAGCCGGCGGCAGAGAAACGCTGTGGGATGTCAAAAAAGCCGAACACGCGTGCCCTAACCAAGCCCGTCAACGCTATTATCTGCTGACAATATTCAAGTCTTACGCGGCTCATCACGAGATGAAGAGCTAGCAGTCTGACGCCATCGTACCCAGCATAAAATCAAGGATGAAATGGACGAATAAAAACTGGAAGGACGTTAATCGGCACTGATTGCGACCGCGTCGTCAAATGTGAGCCAGCAGTATCAGCAGTGAATTAAAAGCGTCACACGATAACAGACGTAAAATGAATAGTTTCACGGTTTCATAAATCAGGAATGGCTAGGCCTTGCAACGAGAGGGCACAGTCATCTCGGAACGGAATTGGGACATATCATATCAGGTATGTATGAATCGTGCTTTGACAAACTAAGTCGAATTGGTTGTCGATGTAAAATTAGATTCGGTCGTCCAAAAATGTCGTTGGTCACGTTTTTATCCCATTCATTTTGTTCCCGGGAAATGTATAGAAACAATAATTATTAGAATCGAAGCAAATACTATGATAAATAAAACATTACATTCTGACGTCAACCATTGATGATGATGGTACAGTATGGGTCTTCTGCTGACGTTCATCGGGCTGTACCCACTCCAACACGACACGCATCAGCTAAAAATGGACATCGGGGAATAGGGCACGACAGAAATTCACGTGGAATAGCTATGAAACTCTTTGAATTCGGAGCTTTGAAAAGTAATAACCAGTGGTGTAACCTTTTGATTTCCACTGGGGCTGCATTTATGCAATCCCTTGAGAACCTTACCTGCCCCCATTTTCTCTGCTCGAATTTGGCGCACCTTATTTTGAACCCCAGCAAAGATCTCAGCCTCCCGGCTTCATGAACTACCAGACTGTGCAGAACCGGGAAAGCCTGGGATCAAGCTCAACGCATCCGCGCCTCAAGTGGACACTCGTATGCACACGCATGAGCTAAATGTATGAATACGGACCACACTGGCTGGGGTCATGGCGAGCCTATGTATGAGCACCGAAAAAGCAAGATCACAAGGCAGAAAGCCGAACTTTGCGCGCTCACAGACACAAAACGTGCTGCTGTTCAAGTTCTCAGCACTTATTTCCTGATAAATGGCTAGAAGCGCCTTAAACTATAAATCATCAAGGACTGTTTTCTGAAATGATTCACTGATGAGGCAAAATACAGGTCTCCTGCCAACGTTCATTTGCCTGAAACTGTTCAAAAAACAACTAAGAAGACCTGACAGCAAGGCACAGTTAAATAGGACAAAGGGAAAACGCTGAAATGACATTCTGTAGATGTAGAGTTTTGGGACCTAGCGTATATGAAAAGCTTACATCTGACACAGCAAGTCACAACTTCGACAGTTCAACTGAAAACATGTGTTCATGATGAAACATTCCTTTGGAGATGAGATTTTTAGCTCCCGACCAAACAGCATCGCAATCGCCTTAGTCTGCAGATATATAGATAAACGGGGAAATGCTTCAAGCACACGAAAAAATCTCCACTCGAAACTTCCGTAAACGCTGAACACTGCTCCTGAAACTAAGGCTTTCGCCAGATCCTGTGCATGGTTCGAATGTACCAGCAGCAAGTTGTTTGCGGGTCCAGACACCAGTTCGGCATTTTCGCTGATGGGGTTGCACTTGGATCCAATGAGGTTGTGCTTTGAAAACCAGAAGTTGTACTTACAGCCCCCTTTATATATAAAGTTGCACTGCTAATAATCTCCGTTTTTACATCGGCAAATTTACGTCTGTTACACCTCATGGCTACTCGATACCCAGTCACACACAAATATCCTATAAAACCCCGGCATTTTAAGCTATTACAGCAAAAACGAGAATTTTCCTACGGACCATCCACATCACATACACTGCATCGGAGCTAGTCTGAAAAAGTTATTGATACGTCCGAACCTTCATAGTTTTTCAAGCACGGCTGGAGCTCCTGAATGGGAAAGCCTAGAACCATCAACTTTCCAGACAGTCTGACTTTAGTCCCATAGCAATGACGGAAGAAATCTGTTCGAAATCCTGTTCCAGCCCCCCAACAATTTCCGAAAATCCCTAGCCAAGTTTTCAGGCCTCAAGATGCATGCGGTCATATCGGGCTCTGTCGGAGAATATACGCAACTCACCATGGCAGCTCCGTGGAAACGAGATCAGAACATTAGCGACAGGGACGTACTTTTCCTGGTAGATGCCATGAAGTCTTATGTCGAAGTTATTAGTTACTGAAGACAGAAAACAATGCGAGGACCAGAGGCCGGAGAAAAGATCCATGGGAAAAGGTCACGGCCAGCTTTAATGAGATGACAGAATTTCGAGGAGGTGAAGAGCAGCTGCGTCAGTTGTGGTGAGATGTGAAAATGCTTATGAAGAAAGATGACTCCAGATTCAGGCGGCAGCAGCTGAAAAATGGTGGAGAGCTTCCTCCCGAAGCAGCTGAAAGCCTGACACAAGATATTAAGGACATACTGTCACAGGCATTCAAGTCAGTTAAGGAAGCATTTGATGACGGTAATGAGACGAAGCTTGCGATAGGTAAATGTATTTGGGTTGCAAAGTTTTTAGTTAAAACTGCTTGAGGGGCATGGATTAATATTTGCATCACTCTGTGTCTGCCCAATGCCAGCATGACGTAACACCGGGGAGCCAGTGCTCACACCGTTTCAACGCAACTTAGTATCAGCCGTACCGAGCTTTAACAGGAAAGAAACCGTAAAACTTCTAACCATCTCGCTTGATTGAACCCATGTACTTCTGGCACGGCTATAGATAAGGTCTTGGTTTTCCTTTGACACAACGCTGGTGGGAGAAAAATGACGATATGGGACACGTTTTTAAATTTCGGCAGATCTCCCCTGCCATTTTCCTTGACTTTAATGTTGGGTGCCCCGGAGATTGGCAAGGGTTCGATACTATACTGGCAAAAATGTTGGCGAGGTTCGAAACAAGCTTTTACTGCAGTGACTGCTCTCTGAGATGTACGCATTATTGAACTAATGTTGGGAATACTTGCCACTCGCTCTACCCAATGTCCCGACCTAACCTAGTAAGTGCAAACTCGATGCTGTTGTTGGTGTCAGGAAGTCACTTCATGCATGCGGAGGAGTTACCATACCCTGACACTTGTCCTAAAGGCAGGTTTTGTCTCAAAATTAAGAACCCGGAGTAAATGAAACGCGTCAGCTCAGCGGCGCAACCAGGATTTTCCTAAGGGAGCTAGGCATTCGGCCGGGCATTCCGACTTCAAGGGAACCTCCTCGTTCAGCAGTATACACTACGTTTGCCTCGCAACCCCAGTATATATATGTATATATATATATATATATATATATATATATATATATATACACCCTTGTGCAAATTAATTGAAACAAGCAATAAAAATAAGCTTAACAATGATTTTTTGTTATTCTAACCCTGTAGTTTATTATAAAACCGCACATACTGGCAGATTAGTAACGAATATGACCTCTATTTTCTAGCAGCATTTTGATACGGTTTGGCATGGAGTCGACTAGTTTTGAACAGTCACTGATGATTTTCGGATCCCTGTACCATACTTGAATCAGCGCCTGAATGAGCTTTTCCATAGTTGTACAGTCCATAGCACGAAGTCGACTTTTGCATATGGCCCATAAATTCTCGATCGGATTTACATCCGGAGAGTTTCCGGGCCAATCAAGAATCTGTATTTGCCTCTCTGTCATGAAATTCTTCACC
>CP099848.1:3762684-3787684 GCA_030062745.1 Capitulum mitella
CATCATAGCGCCCTTCTACAGGCCCGCACGGGGCCATCTGCAGGGCGACGCAGGACCCTATTACGGGTTGGCAGAGGACCCTTTACAGGTCGGCAGGAAGCCTATCACGTCCGCTATAAACGACATCGGGGGCGCTATGTAGGCTATAAACCCCTATAGAGCGCCCGTGGGCGGGCCGTCTACATCCCGGCAGGACCCTCTGCAAGCCAACAGGACAGAAGGCGCTTCCTTCACATGCCAGCAAAACCCCTTTGTTAATAAAGTAGCCGAAACTAAAAGTAGCTAGTAAGGAGCCGCTTAACAGAAGGGCCCCTAATCATGGTGTCGTTGTCCTAGCGGCCCAATGCCGCGAAGTCACCATACCTCTCCGCGCTAAGCGCGGATTGGCACTTCTGGCCGAATTTGGGGCCGGAGGGGGTTTTCTCCATGCTAAGGGAGGGGCTCCGACCCCCTAAGCCCCCTCGTGTTGCTCTGCGCTAGATGACTCCCTTGCCTACAACATTACCATGGAATGCGCTATGGTCGGCGGTTGGAAGCGGAAGCTTGGGGCGGTTGGAAGCGGACTCACCCTGTTTGGACCGTCGGCCCCTGAACCCCCACTCTCTTAGGCCCCATTTACCAATGACTTAACATACTGGGAAGCACCGAAATAGGAGCTGCATCCCCTCTCAATATCCACATGGCCCCCGCTAGTCGAAATCTCTTACACCAATTCTTGTGTTACTAACCCCTTCGACAACCCCCACGCCCGTCCCTTTCAAGGCATCATAGTAAAAGCACGTTGGTGTCGATCAGGCAGCCCCATTCAGTTTCCACCGCCTATGTCAAGTTCTTCCTCAAGGCCGCCAAAGTGCAGTCCCCTAAAGGAGTCCCAGTTTTTCCACAGTTTATTTTCACTCCCGACTGAAAATTCCGGTGTCGCCCCTGACACACGCTGTTCATGTGATACCGGACACGTGTCCGGTATTGCCCACACCGGACGCTTACCTTGGTCAGCTAATAACACACTCCCAGCGCGCCACAATCACGCCTGGTGGCAGGAAATAAGTCTTTCAAGCATGCAATGACAGCATGCAGCATGCAGCAGACAGAGTTCTCCGTGTCAAACAAGCAATCCGTAGTTCAGGTCACTGAAACATGAAAATTGGATAACGGGAAACCGATTTTTTAACGGATTAATCTTTCACACGGTCTTCAAGTACGGGGAAGAAAAGAAGGCCTGACGCCATTTCTGCTGCAAATATGTTTCTTTTCTGTCACCAGATTACCCGTTCTTGGGAAATGCCAGTGTCACATAGGCTGTTGTCCGGTACTACCCAGATCTCCTCTACGACAGAGACACCCGGGATTCATTGTAATCGTTATAAGCATTCCGCCCTGGAATAACCCTTGGACCATATAACCATATAACCACATAACCCTGGAACCGCCCAAATTACGCTAATTTACGTGTAAATTTAAAATGGCAGAAGAAAGGCTGCCTTAGCTGTAGTTCTAGTTGCTGCGATAATATTTATCTTCACGGCATTTGTCAGGATGTCGTTTCGACCGCCCTTATTTGCTAGTCTGTTCTCGACTGGCTTCAGACTTTAGCGGAAACAAAGCCAACAGCCTGCCGGAAGGGCTGTCCCGCTCATTCAAGTACATACAAGAGACGAATGCGCAAGATGCGAGACTACGGCGCGGGCCACACATACAAGCGCTGCTGGTGGCGTCGCCAGCCACGTGGAAGGTTATCCTAACGGCCGGATTTCTCGAGCAAGAGCACAGCGCCAAAATGGATGTGATGCTACGGGACATGGAAATAAAGAGAGCGAGTAGCGTCAACGAGCACCGTCTCAATATGTAACATGTTCTCATGTTGACAAAGAAACTAAACGGCAAGTCAATTTACTGCCAGGGTGTCGAGCAGATTCCAGAAAACGAAGTGACAGCTGTCTTCGCCTTGTGAAACTACCTGTACAAGTGGTGCGCACCAGACTTGTGCTTGATTCCGATCCAGATCTGATCCAAATCAAGAATGATATGTTTTTGGGCCAATTACATTTGATCCGGATCAGTTTTGAAAATGCAGCCTTGAATCATGTTTCAATCGGATCAAGGTTTGAAAAACAGCCGTGATTCAAATGCTGATCCGCATCCAAGCATCGTGAACTTCATTTGGTCCTGATCAACGACACCGTCAATTTCATTCAATGTAATCAGCTTGTATATATATATATATATATATATATATATATATATATATATAGCTTTTATAATTAATGGGATTACGCTGTTATATAATTGATATTTTGAATCAATGACTGATTCGAACCAGCGGACAATTCGCGAGTAAATGTTTGATCCCGATCAGTTTTTCAAAACTTGGTGTGAATCACATTAGATTCGGATCAGTTTCGAAAAAGTTCGCATGAAACGCGTTTGATCCGGATCAAATAAAAATGCCGTGATTCAAATGCTAATACGGATCAAGTCACTGTGTCTCAGACCCTGATCCGGATCATCCAAAAGGTGTCGAGCACAAGTCTGATGCGCACTCAGACGCCTACTTTTTTACCAACCATGATTGTCCGACCATCTGCATATCGCAATGCCGTTTAGTTCACTTGCCTGGTACCTGGTGTTTGGCTTTGGGTTATATATATATATATATATATATATATATATGTATATATATAAGCATATATGTACATATATATGCACTTCTTTGAACATATAATATCTCCCCAGACCACTGTGCGCCGGTGATGGCGAGGGAGCAGCGCCCCGGGGTCGAAAGGTCAGCGCGCGCACGCTGCCTCGCGCTGCGTCCTGTGGGGCGGGGACGCAAGCCGTCAAAATGTCGGAAACGTCCAGTTGTGTGTGCGCGCATGACTGTGCGCGGCCCCGCAGCGCACGCTGCAAGGGGTGGCGGCGCCGCAACAATCAGGTCACGAAATCGAACGGCTGTCGTTGTTCAAATCGATCGGCTGCCCTTGGAGAGCCGTTCCGGCAGCCGTTAACCCGTGACTCAGACCAGACGGCCACTCCTCCGTGATCGGGCGACAGACGGCCGTTCCGCCGTGAGTCAGGTGACGATAGCCGTTTCGTCCCGACTCGACAGACGTCAGACGGACTGGCTGGCTGGCTGATGTCTGTCGACTCTGTCTGCCCGGCACAGGCATCCAGTCCTCCGCGGCTCACTCAAGATGTCGCTCTGCCGTGGCTCTACGAACGCATCGATCGCTCTCGTGCTACAGACAGCGCGTATGGCTGCTCCCTCGCCATCTCAGGGTAGCTTGCAGACAGCAGTCCGCGGTTTGCATACAGAACGGTCCCGGTCCTGAGGTTCAGCAGACAGACGATTTTTCATCTACATCCAGCATTCTTTCATACTCTAGCCAGTTTTCCCTGACCTCTCCATCCTCCCCTCTCTCCCTCTGTCTCGTCACGCTCTCCACCGTTCCTCCCGCTCTTTCTCTCTATTGCCCCGGCCTCCGTCACCTCCGCCCATATCTCTCTCTGTGCGGGGATATTAATTTTTTTGGAGGCGGCGGTACGTCTCCGGGGAGACGCCGCGGCGGAGAGCGCGCCGCCCACTCGCCGGCCGTTCCTGGATCTGGTTATCGTCCGGCCGGATGTCTCGGCCGCGGCGCGCGCCGGCCGGCGGCCAGACTCGGCGGCGGCCGCTGAACACGTGACCGGCCGCCACGCGCCGCCCCGGCCGCCTCCGCCGTATCGACCGGGGCTGTTCAGAGGAGGCTGGGAGGTCTGTACATTCCCAGTGGGCTCGGTGAGGACTGGGAGCTCTGTACCTCGCCTGTCGACTCAGTGGAGCTGGATGGTCGGTACCTCTCCTGTCGACTCAGCAGGGACGCAGCCAGGGGGAGCATGGGGCATGCCCTCCGAGCCAAGCGGTCTATATTAGATATAAAGCGATTTCGCAGGAACACGTAACAGTGATCATATGTATGTTGCAAAAGCAAACATATGTTTTCCTGCGCATTAAATATAATGTAAAGTACGTGAAATTACTTTTTCCAATACATTTCACCACATGCCAGTAACATATGACAAAATTTGACGTCTGCTCCCCCCCCCCCCCGAGGAAAATCCTGGCTACGTACCTGCGATTCAGTGGGGCTGTGCACCTCTCCTCTTGATTCAGTGAAGACTGGCAGTTCTGCACCTCTCCTGTCCACTCAGTGAGTTTTGTACCTCTCCTCTCGATTCAGTGAAGTCTGGGAGCTCTGTACATGTTCTGTCGATTCAGTGAGGGCTGGGCGGTCTGCACCTTCCCTGTCGGCTCAGTGAAGGCTACAATTGTCCATCTGACATATGATCCACGCATATTGTGCCCGGCAGGCGTTCAGCATATTCATACCGTGTGGTACAGCCCATATGTCGCCCTCGTTGGAACATTTACGTAATATCCCAGGTAGTCGACCCACTTCAAAACAAGCTTGAGGCCCACACCGAGCAGTGTTTCAACAGCCGTATGGGAATCCGTATGGGTTTTCCATTCGGGATCTATATGACTTAGGTAGGTTTTATCTCGAGAGAGCAGGCAGGTAGCCAGCATTTTCCTCGGGGGAGGGGAATGTCAAGTTTTGTCATATGCCACTGGCATATGACAAAATTTATAGGACAGAGCAGCAATTCCATGTAACTGACCTCATATTCTACCCACGGGAAAACATATGTTTGCTTTTGTATGACATATATAATCACTTTTCCGTATTCCTGCGAAATCGCTTAGCATTTAATGTAAACCGCTTGGCTCGGGGGCATGGTCCCCATACCCCCCAGTTACGTGCCTGGGAGAGAGGGTGGCATTTCCTAATCATTCCAAGCACCGGCGCAGCCAAAGGGGGGACCGGAGGTCCACTCCCCCCTTAGGCCTGCTTTTTTTGTGAAAACTATTGCACATCGTCTTTCCAACAGGCGGTTTTCGTATGATTTCAGCTCACACTGAGTTCCCCCTTTAAGAAAACCCTGGCTGCGCCCCTGATTCCAGGAGGCATCATGTCTTAGATGTATCCCAAGATATAATTTAGAATTACGATTTAAAATATCATCAGTTTCGGGGGACGTATGAAACTACAAATAAGTACGTCCTGAGAATCTGTTTTGGTGATCACGATGTATAAAAAGAGCAGAGAAAGGCAGTCTAAAAATTTGTTAGGAGCGTTGCGGCCATCAGACAACTGCAAAATTTCTTCGTTAATTAACGGCACGCGCGGTGGCCGGCGGCCTGAAATAATTCAGTACGGATTCCACAGCCTCTGAATGGGAAAAATCGCCACGACATTTTTTGTTGCATATTTTCTTTCAAGATTTAGCATATCTTACAGTTTTATTCAAATAGGATCTCATCTCGTTTATTTGAACGTGACGCTGGCGAAGTAATCTAACACGGACAATCAAAACAAACAACAGAAATCCGTTGGATTTGACTCCCCTTCAAATCCGGTATTTTGTTTCGATACATGGTATTGTACTGCACTACACATACACATGTGCATGCTCATCGCACTTCGGCTGTTCCGTACACGAAAAGAATGATATAAAGAATGATATAAAAGGAGGTTAACAGGCCTGAACACCGTGCACGTCAGACAAGGTCTGGAACTAAGAATGCATAGGAATAAAACAGCAGGTGCCCAGCCAAGCACTGCCGTCTATAGGGCGCTGCTCTCTAGCGTCAGACACCTGCTGAATGGAAGGTAAGGAAAGGGATGCAACGAAAGAGCCCGTTGCCGGGCGCTGCAGCCGTTCCGGCGCCGCGCTCCATGCAAGGACTCATTTGAAGGGCAAAAGAGGTTAAGGGTTCAGAGGCTAGCAGGGCTGACCAGCAGCATTACAACCTGTCACTCTCCGAGGGACCGCCAAACACGGAGTCGGCGCGCCGTCGGACTGGATCACGCTACCCGGGGCGGGGGGGGGGATCTGTCGTTTGGCCGGTCGGCCGAGCGAACCGGTCGGCCGGATTGTATCGGCGAGCCGGACTGACCGGTTACACCGGTGCCGCGGCGGCATCCGCGGGCCGGCCCGGCCCGTCCGGCCGCGCCAACCGGCCCTCGTCTGGCCGCCGGGCCCGCCGCGCCGGCCGCCGCCGCCTCGGTCATCGGCCGACCGCCGCCGGTCTGTTCACCGGCCGAACCTCATCAGCCTGTTCACCGGCGACGGCCGCCGCCCTGTTCAACGATCGAACCTCGTCATCCTGTTCACTGGCCGAACCTTGTCATCCTGTTCACTGGCTGGACCCGGTCACACTATTTAATGGTTGTACACGACCGCCCTGTTCACTTACTGGACCCGGCCACCCTCTTCACCGGGGGGGGGGGGAGGGGACCCAGTCACCTTGTTCACCGGAGGGACCCGGTCTGACCGGCGGTCACCGAGCTGGACCGGCCCTGCCTGGACCTACCCAGCCGACCAGACTGCCACGGCCGGAGCAATTCGGCCGGATCGGCGCAACATACAGTCCTAGCTGGGTAGCATGGAGCACTCGCTCATTCCCAAGAGGTTTCCTCTTCATTTATATTTATATTTATATTTATATTTTTTGCTAACAGCGACACGAACAGCACTTCCTCTGCCCAGTTTCAGTGGAACTCAGCAGGCGGCCACCCATTGTCGGATTCTCCATCCGAGTGGCTTAACCAATCCTCAGCACTGACTTCTCGAATTCTGGTCCCTGTTTCGCCATTTCTGAACATTGGTTTTTATGTAAACATCTTTGGATTTCCAAACCATTCTTTTATAGTCTCCATGGGAAAGCGGTATGCCAAGAGACGTGTAGGTCCCGGGTTTTCCAACAAAGGGCGGCCATGACCCCAATGGCCCCTCCCTGGACACACCACGGTGGCCAGCTGACGGAACTCTCAACACCGAAGACCGACAGACGTCTGAAGCTGACTGAAGTCAGCTAGCATCTGACGTTGCTGGAGCTGCCAGTAGGTGGAAGCAATTACCATGTGACTTCCGTGCTGGGGCCACTCACCCAGTCCAATGAAGGTGACTGGACCCTGGTTCATGAGCCCATTGCACATGGTTTGGCACCACTTTAGCTTGGGTATTTATCTGCGGCACAGCTTTCCCGTCCATTCGGTGCAGCAATAACGGGGCGAACGTGCTAGCGAGAGGCCGGATGGTAACTTACGCCCCTGACAAAACTGGGTGGCACCAGGAAGCCAGAGGTGTCGTTCTGTATTCATTTCGTTGGGCCCGCGCCTCACCAAATCTTTGAAAAGTTAACATGAGGCACACGACACGTAACCCATACAAGCCGACTGGACAGAAGTGACCAAAAGCCTTGTTTGGCTCCGTCAAGAATGGGGAAAACATCGCTCGTGAAACAACCTCTAAGACAGAGCCTGGACTAATTCAGTCGCGACAGACCACCACTGAAGATCGACCCGGCACTGATTCAGTCGGCCAACCTTCACTGGAAACAGACTCTGGACTGATTCAGTCGGCGGCAGACCACCACTGATAGCAGTTCCTGGACTAATTACTGGGAGGGCTGGCCTTCCGCGAACTCAGAGCTGCCATGAAATTGCGGCAAAGCTTGAACTGGCTCAGTTAACCGCCGTGTCAACGACAGAACAGCACTGGCAGCATAGCCGGCCGCAGGTACTACATCCCTCGCCTCGCAGGTGTTGACGGTCCTCGTCCGCAGCCGTGCGGCCATCTCCGAGCCCCCTTCAACCACGCTCGGGTGAAGGAGACCCGTTTCCAGCACACAGCGAGCTGCAGCGCGCCGCCCGTCCCTCCGACACGCTACCGTGCACGCCGGCCGGGCCGTCTCCCGGCGTGGCGACCGTGAGGTGCTGACGCCGCAGATATCCGCTCCCTGCGTCACGGTGGCGGTGACCCAGAGCCGCGCGTCACGTCACGGTGGCGGTGACCCAGAGCCGCGCGTCACGCCGGGCCACCGCGGCCGGGAAACGTCCGCCCGCGTGGCCGCCTCCAGCCGGGTTTCCTCGATATCAGAAGCGTTCTTTGTGAGCAAAGCCACTGAATACCCATGCACGCGTTTCGGCTGTTTCTGATTGCCCACAATGCGCTGCGCTACGGCCAGTGGGCCGTCTCAGTGGTACTAACCGCTACTGCAATGAGATCTCCTTCATCCACGAGCTCCGGCTTTAACGTGTCCGAGACGGTCGAGATCGGACCGCTCCAAAACAGCAGAGGCAGCCTCCTGCACGACCGTGTATATACGGCACCATAATCACGATGACATGAGCTTGTGCACAACAGGACAAGAGCAGTGACGTGGCAGTCTTCCGAGCGTCAACCGCTGACTAGAACCGTTCATCGGCGGCCGCAGCGGCCACAGCCGAAGCTCACCCGCAGCGCCGGCTGACAACAATCCACACCGCACAGCTAAACGACATCGCACGGCTTCACAATGCACGCGCAGCGTAGTGACTTGCCAGCGGGCAGCAGTGGACATCGCACGCCCATAAGCATACATCCAACAGCGACCGACAGTCACGAACCGGTCCCGCCCCGTCCAGAAGCCTCAGAGGCCGACCCCCTGAGGGCGTCGGCCGGCGCGGCCGCGAGGAGCGGGGAGCCCGGAGACAGCCCCTCGGCGTCAGGGTCGCCGCCGCCGTCGGTCGGTCGGGCGGGCGGCGCGCCTACATGGCGTAGCAGTAGAGCTGCTTCTGGTCGTAGGCTGCGATCCCGAAGGTGGCGCCGTCGGCCCGCAGGAAGGCGGCGCCGACCAGCCGCGCGTCCGCCTCGCGCTCCGTGAACTTGTGCGTCAGCTGACGGAGAGCACCGGCCGGGTCAGGGGCCCGCCGCGGCCCAGGGATGGCGGAGGGGGAGCTACTACGGTCTGTAGTCACGGGTTCGCTGCGACACCGGGGTGGTGGAGGGAGCTCACCCCACCATGGTCTGGTGGATTGGTCTGGTAGTCTGGGGACCTCTTGGGACCCAGGTATGGTAGAGGGAGCTCACCCCACTGCGGTCTGTAGTCACGGGTCCGTCCCAGTCTAGGGATGGCAGAGGAGCTCACCCCACTATGGTCTGTATTCACGGGTCCGCTGCGATCATGGGGTGGTGGAAGGAAGTTCACCCCATTACAGTCTGTTGGGCTGGTCTGGTAGTCTGGGGATCTCTTGAGACCCAGGTATGGTAGAGGGAGCTCATCCCACTGCGGTTTGTAGTCACGGGTCCGCTCCGACCCAGTGGTGGTGGTGAGGAGCTCACCCTGCCACGGTCTGTTACGCAATGTATGCTGCTGGCCAAACATCGCCCTCAGCGCCGAGTGACACTAGCCCACGAAAATAAACAACACAGCGAGGAGCGCAGAATGATGTCACTTTGTAAAGGTCCCCCGCGGTAAGAAATGGGGAGCGATGCATGCTCGCAATCACACACAGCAATAACTGGGGACCCTGCAATCGCACACAACGCTGAGAACGGAACGGTGTAGCCGTATCGCAGCCCCTAACACGTCACGAGACCTGGTGTCGTCCCATTGCAGACCACATGGGAGCACAAGGTACGTGCTTACAGACTTCACAGTGTTACTTTACAGTGTCGAGGTCCTTAAACCTTGCGCAATGCAGTTTACGGCGCGACAATTGTAAAAACAAATAATGCCTCATGACTTTCAAACGTCGCAACCGCGGTGCTGCCACCGCGAGCAAGGACACTGTTGTTCATGGGTCTGACAAGGCGGTAAGACGGCGCTTCAGGCACGACCTGCTCAACAGGAACCGGGCTCAGGAGGGAGGGAGGCCCGCAAATGGCGTCAGGACCGCAAGCAGTCGGCCCGCTAAGCCGGGCGGCTCCAGTCGGCGACACTGCCGGCACACCTAGGAGCCTCCAGACCGGCCTGTGCGCTCCGGCCGGGAGAGCAGTGGCCACCGCCCTCCCCTGACCGGCCGGGGTTCACTGCCCTCTCCGGACTGGCGGGGTCCCTCTCCTCCCGCAGACTGACCAACGTCCACTTCCCTACCGCAGCCTGACGGAGGTCCCTCCCCCTCCCCGAGACTGATAACAGTATTCTCTCCTCCCTCTGACGCGCCGAACGGGTCCCCCCACGAGACTGCCAGGAGTCTGTTCTCCCCGCCGAGACTGACCGGAGTCTGTCCCCTCCGAGTCTGACCCGGGCCTCCTCCCTCGCAGTCACCAGCGTCCCCCAGACAGGCCCGCGTCCCTTCCTCCCGCACTAACCGGTCTCTTGCAGTCGGCCACCTTCCAGACCTTGACCAGGGCGTCCTCGGCCACGGTGAGCACCAGGCCCGTCTCGGCGGCGAGGTCCAGCCCGGTGATCCAGCGCGCGTGCGCCGCCGCCTCGGCCACGATCCGGCCCGACTCGCGCTCGAACAGCCGCAGGTGGCCCGAGCCGTACGCGGCCACCACGTGCTGCCCGCTCAGCGCCAGACCCGTGCACGGCGAGCTGGGGCAGAGCGGCCCGTCAGCCGCGCCCTGCTGCCAGCTCACGTAGGACGACGTCTGTCGTTCAGGATAAACTTGATTATGCAGGAAAACTACACAAACTGTAGGTAGAAAACGGCAACAACGTTGGAGCATAACACGGAAAACGGCGGCGACACCAGGACATTCCGAGACCCAACAGGTATTTTCCCAATGCGTTTAAAAAGCAGTCCTGAGCGGGCAAGCCTATCCGCTCAGACGCTCACGGACCGGCTACTGCAGCGCAGACGGAATGCACGTGGAGACCACGCGGAACGGGTTGGGCGGAGCGCATCCAAGCGGTAATCACCGGTGCAAACACGGAACACGATACGTGCAGACGCGGCGATAACTGGGAGACGGGCGCATCTGACGCGGCAGCTACCGAGACGCCAACGAAATTAGGAGAGCACACCGGAGGGGGGAGGGGCTGTTCGGGCCGAGACGGACCGCGAGAGGCACCCGTCAGCCGGACGACGCCGGGACGCACCCGAAGTGTTCGATGAGGCGGAGTCGGCTGATCTCGGCAACGGCGGCGGCCCACTGGACGATGTTGCCCTGCAGGTCGGCCGACACCAGGTGGCGCTCGTCGGCGGCCAGCGCGCAGATGGCGCTGGCGTGCATGCGGACCCGCTGGCCGAGGTGGAGCTCGCCCTCGGAGCCACTGTCCGACTGGAAACACCAGCAGCGATCCGTCCGATGTGCCTGCCGAGCACGGACCGGGGGTCAGGGTCGACCGCCGGACGCAGACCGCAGCAGCGAGCACTGACAACCGCCACACCCGAACACCAGTTACAGACCGCAGCAGCGAGCACTGACAACCGTCACACCCGAACACCAGTCACAGACCGCAGCACCGAGCACTGACAGCCACCACACCTGAACACCTGTCAGAGACGGTCTGAATCAGACACTGACAGCCGCCACACCTGAGCACCAGTCACAGTCTGAAACACACACAGACAGCCGCCACACCCGAACACCAATCACAGACCGCAGCACCGAGCACTGACAGCCGCCACACCTGAACACCAGTCACAGACCGCAGCACCGAGCACTGACAGCCACCACACCTCAACATCTGTCAGAGACGGTCTGAAACACACACACAGACAGCCGCTACACCTGAACACCAGTCACAGACAGTCTGAAACACACACAGACAACCGCTACACCTGAACGCCCGTCAGAGACAATCCGAAGCAGACACAGACAACCGTCACACCGGAACACCCGTCACAGACCGCAGCACCGAGCACTGACAGCCACCACACCTGAACACCAGTTACAGACCACAGCACCAAAGACAGGCAACCACCACACCTGGACACCAGTCACAGTCCGCAGCACCAAACACAAACAGCCGCCACACCTGAACACCAGTCACAGTCCGCAGCACCAAACACAGACAACCATCAAGCCGGAACACCAGTCACAGTCCGAAACTGACGCATACACGGGGGCAGACTGAAACATCGGACAGTGACGCGGGTTCAGGCTGGAACACCTGAAGCGCACAGGGTCAAGTCGGAGCAATAGAAACACATCAAGGGGTCACGAGCAGAGCAGCGGACACGGACAGAATACCGCAGAGCCAAACAAAGACGAAAGCCACAAATCACTACAACCTGAACCACAGGACAAAGAGAATAACTACGCAATAATTCTGGTCCCAGGCACACTTAAACACTAGACACGTACCGCACGTCCACTCCACCACCGGTCATCAACTTCAGAATGGAATGCGGGAAAATGGGAAAGTCAGAATGGAAAAACGTCAATGGTCACACCAAAATACCACACACTTTCTGCAACACAGAGCACGGCCACCCAAAACAATGTCAATCTGCGGTCGACGCAGCCAGCTCCGACTCCGACACGGGCACCCGGCGGGACACGAATCTAAACAGCATTGGACACAAACAGATGGCACGATTACAAACACCACGTCTTCTTTTACGATGTTCCGGTTAAATCGACCGGTAACAAATATAAACTGCACACCTGGGGCCATCAGGGGCTCTTGCAAAGACATGAATGTCCCTTTCCCGCAGTGCGGTCCCCAATGTCCATCTCAGCCCTAACGGGGACGCAGCTGAACGAAGGCAACTGGCCGGGTGTGAGACGAGGTGAGGGCTGGAATCCCGACACCGACAGCCTATGCGAATGCATGCAAACAGGCAAATCACGAACACACACAGCTGAACAAACGCATCCGGTGTTTGTTACAACAAAACCATTACAACAGTCCAGACCACGAGTGCCCAAAGTGTGCAACCTGCAGTGACAAGGAGTGAGCGATGCAAGTGCAGTGATTAAAGGTGTGCACTGGTGACTGAATATTATGACTGGCATCACTGGATACCAATACAAAACCCTGCTGCATTTCGATGGTCTTTTATTCCTCACTAGTTACTGTTATCAAACAGATCACCAGCCTCTTCGTTTGTTTTGAATGTAGGCCCAAAAGACAAACCAAAGAAGACCAAACAGATCACCAACCTTTTCATTTGTTTTGAATGTAGGCCCAAAAAAACAAACGAAAAAATACCAAACAGATCACCAACCTCTTCATCTGTTTTAAATAAAGGCCCAAAATACAAACACTTACAAACGGAAAACAAAGTAAAATGCCATAACCATAGCTAATGTGTATCTACCACGATGTAATGTCTTACAGCTGCACAGTTCGAGTAAACGGTTGGAATCCGGAGCCCGTCATTCACCAAACGCTTTCACGAATCTCATCCCCGAACCGTTCTCGCGCCTTGCAACCCACGTAAGTTCAGGACCACGCGGGTGGACGCGTCCACTCCGCGATCAGCGACCTACTGCAGAGACTCGGTCCCGTGCGCCCCGACGACCCGACGGTCGGCACTGACCCCCGGTCGCTCGGCGCCTCCGGCTCGGCGCGAGAGGTCGCCGCGGCAGGCGAGGAACGCGCGACCATCCGCGGTGCAGGTGCGGTGCAGTGGAGAGACGGTACAACAGCCAGCGGCGGCGGAGCGACCGCGGCACCCACCGACGCAAGCCCTGCCCTGGAAGGCGGCGATTCCCCTGGTGAAGCAGCACGCGCCCTCCTGGCTATAGGGGAACGAGAAGAGGAGCATCGAGGCGTGCTGGTTGTAGAAGTCGACGCCGTTGGAGCACGCGACCACCAAGTAGGTCCAGTTCTTCATCTGGCACCAGCGGACCTGCAGATGGAAATCGTCCAAATCGATCCCGGCCACCGGGAAGGACAGGACGGGACAGGGGAAAAAGGGAATAGGCGAAGGGGCACGACAGGGCAAAGACTGGGTGGATTAGAACAGTACAGGTGACACAGCATGTCAGGGACAAGGCAGGACATGGCAAGACGAAGAGAGGCAACAATGGAAATGGCATGACCTAATCGGAGCGAACAATGACGGTCTGAGCAAAGCACAGCGTGAAAGGACATGATAGGACGCAGCAAACACATCTTTCCTTGTAAGCATGACATTTCATGCACCTGGAGAGTAGGGGAGCAGGTCTGGGATGTCTGCAAGCCTCCTTGAATTATTCAACTCCCTTCAGATGCAACTACATGCCCAAGTACCAGGAAACATCAGTGCCTGGGACTGACACCTCAATGAGTCACAATGTTCGGTGGAAATCATAGTTCTCTCCAGGGTCAAATGCTGAAACGTTTGATTCTTTGGCTCACGCAACTGGAAATGATGGATAAGTATGAAAAAGGGCACAACTATAAGTACAGGAATCCGACCTGGTAAGACCTGTCCTGTAAAAAATGTGGGATTGTTAAAAAAAACAATCTAAGGCCGCAACCAAAACTCTTCCCCACAACCAGCCAAGGCTGCGTCAGTCTGCCAATCGGGCCGACAGCATCAGAGACGGCCGCGCCGGCCGGCCTGACCTGCATGATGGTCTGTCCGTCGTCGGCGGAGCGGCCGGCCACGGCGCGCGGCTCGGCCGACTCGCCGCACAGCTTCACCACCGAGATCTGGTTGCGGTGCGGCCAGGCGACCCAGGTGGCGTCGTCGGCGCGCAGCACGGCCAGGCTGTTGGAGGCGGCTGCGCAGCTGTGCGACAGCAGCAGGGTCTTCTCTTTCTCGTACATGTCGTCGGCTATGGTCTGCCGGTCGCTGATCCAGGGATGACAGCTCTGGGAACAGTCAATGGCAGCAGGTGAGTGCAACATTCCTTGCAGTCTTCTGGTTGGTTGGTCTAGGGATTTGCAAAATCCATCAATGCACACTCATCCTAATCCTCCATGCAGCAGTGCATAATTTACAAAAAAAATATTCTAAGTTTTGACATCTGCAGCAGCTCAGCAATCGTTCTGCACTGTTAAAATGATTTGGACCTTTTCATAACCAGATACTCTTAATCATTACTGACACTTCTCAGGGGCAAACTGTGGGATATGACTGACACAGTCCATGCTTCAAAACACTTCTACCACACAAACAAGGATGCTGTGTGCTGATTGCTTGTTTGGTTGTGAGTTAGGAAACACAGCCTCATAAACTTAGGTGTTTTGAGTCTTGTGTCAAGCCATATCTCATCAGGTGTCAGTTGTTGGTCGTCTGTAAGGTGCTGTAAGGGGCTACAAAAAGCATAAATTACATGCAACTTGCAATAAACCTGGCAAGCACTTGGTTCCATGTTCCTTATTATGAAAGAATGTCTGAAAATGGGACACAAGAAAACTGGGTAAAACAAAAAATGTCACCATTGGTAACACATAACTGCCACAGGTTCTGAATGTTGCATGGTGAAAATAATGTTTGATGCATCTTCACAGAATATGCATGTCATTTTTTGCACTATTCACCAATTTAACACATCAAGTAGTTTCTGGGCATGAATTTTTTGAGGGCATTCATTGCCTGCAGAAAACTTCCTAACAAATTGTGGATATTGATTCCTGGTCAGAAAGTCGCATTCGGTTTACAGCTATATGAAGCATTTTTGTACCATACTAACAGCTCTATTCAATTCAACTTCAGCTCTATTCAATTCAATTCAACCATACTAACAGGACTCAATTCCATGTCAGCTCATCGTACATCCGCGTGACCAGCGATGGTAGCGTGGCCTGTGGCCACTGTTAACAAATGCAGTCCACCAGCTAGAACATGCGTGAACTACAATACAGCCCAGGAAACACTACACCTATGGGCTGTTTTGTCTGTCTTACTCACAACAATCAGAGGTCGAGGTTCCTTCATTGCTGGTCTTTTGCGGACGTAAAGGGTGGATTTTTGCTGTGAATGTGATGATTTGTGACAACTTCAAACATTCTACTGATAATCATCATGCCTGACTGCCACAAAAGTTTCTTTTGAATGCATTTTAATAGCCATAAATGATGAACAAGAGCCAATTTTATGAGCCAAAGCCAACAGGTCAGACTGATGGTCCAAACTTGTTGGTTCATGCCATGGTCAGAAAAAGATGCATTTTATGGATGTAAAATGGCCAACAAATATAATGTAACTGGGTGCAAATAAGTTTCAACTTTCCCCAATCAATGTGGTCCAGCCTTGGCCCAGCATGTTTCAAGAGAAATACAAGTACCAGTAGTTTTGGCAAACCAGGGGGTGCAGAGAACCTCTATTTCAAAACTTTCCCTGGTGCAAAAATGCCAGCCATGATTGGTGGTCAAAAACTAAAAACCAAATCTATTTGGAAGTTGCCCATTAAAGATAACTGGATGCTGGCCTTTTACTGTTGCCCACTGACCTGCATCCACAACTATGTTGTGATGAGTCAACTGCCAATTACAGATCACAGATGAAGAATGCACAATGGACAGAAAATTCCTCCCAAACACTGCAGATGTAGTATGTGCACCCTTTAATTCCTAATGTATTTTATAAAACACTACCACCTACACCATGACATGTTCTTTGGTGGTTGAAGAGGTCAAAACAGGAAAATTAAACCATGAATAACCCAACATCTCCACTCCACCTGACTGGCAACTCCATGGATCATAAGGATCAACTTGCCA
The DNA here is from genome assembly GCA_030062745.1 of Capitulum mitella. NCBI lineage: Eukaryota > Metazoa > Arthropoda > Thecostraca > Pollicipedomorpha > Pollicipedidae > Capitulum > Capitulum mitella. The sequence continues at coordinate 3,779,102 of CP099848.1, forward strand.
GAGCAACAATTAAAAATGAGTCTACAGTGCAAGGCTTTCAATTCACAATGCATTGCTGGTAGTGCTATTGCTGAGGGTGACTGGTACCTAGCAGTGTGGCCCCATCTCAGGAAATTCCCCTTTTCTAGGGAAATGGGTTCAGATCTGTGTACCTGAAAATAAAGGCTGGAATCCTGGGAAATTTTTTGGCATGCACATATAACTGGAATTTTACAAACCAAAGCTGCCTTGAGGCAGTGATGAAAACTTTATCTCTCTTTCCTTCCAGAGCAAACATCATCATTTGGTAACAAATTGCTACATATTTTGTGTGCATACCATAACTTATCTGTACTGCATCAAACACTTTAGCATTTTCGGTTATATTACATAACAGCACCGCTTTCGCGACAAATGTTGCTCATATAAGACGAAGACTCCACGTACCGCCGGTTGTTATTGGACGATTGACTGTGACGTCAGCAGGCATTAATCAGCTGATCTGTTGTGTCATTGTCGGTAACTAGATATAGAGGTGGTGTATTACAGATGGAAAGTGAATGTTGTTTGTTATGAAAATACTGTTTTCCGCAATAATGGTATGTCCAATACGGGACAAAGGTTGAAAACAGGGGGTTTTGGGTGGGGTTAATTTTCTATATCGCAACAGGGGACTTTAGGGAGTTTTTTCGTACCCAACCAGTGAGTTAGGATAGGGTAGGTTAGGTTAGGTTAGGTTAGGTTAGGTTAAGTTAGGTTAGGTCTGTAAGGTTAGGTTAGGTTAAGTGAGGTTAGGTTGGGGTAGAGTGCGGGAAAATATAGCTTCCTGTATTTGATATCTTCGAGGTATTTTTTATTTCCTTTTCTGTTTAGTAATTAAGCATGTTTTTATTTTTCATTTTTATTAATTAAACATCTTTTCACTTTTCCATATCATTTTTTATTAAAATTGCATGTCTTAATATTTTACTTATATTTCCGGTTCATTCTATATCTATACTTTTGGATCATTTCACTGCTACATTGGATTGCCATTTCAGCCTTTTCCTTTATTAAATTCCCACTAACATAATGTATCTATTGCATTCTGTTCCCCTATCTTGTTAATTATCTATTCAGTTTCATTACGAAACATGTAAGTTAATGGTTTCATATATCGATACCACCCAGTGAACAGGACTGAGAATTACAACCCATCTCTACTTTTGATGGGACAACAACATAAATGGCATCTCAGATGGCAGGAAGGGGTGAGCGGTGCATTATTGAAATGCTGTTTCCATGGAAATTACGATCTTTACATGTCGGGAATGACTTTTTTACGTAACAAGACTACATATTCTGCGTTGTAAGTGTAGTTTTTCCTCAATATCGTAATCTTCACGCAGCCGGTGCGAAATGGACCGGTGACCGCATTTTCCCTGACACTGGGTGCAAACACAAAACATTCCAAGTAGCCAAACACCTGAACAAAGATGTACTGGGTGAAATGTGTAAAAATATACAAAGGGTGTCTCAAAAATACCCCTTCCCACCTTCCTTTCCAAAACGCCTTTTCTGGTCATTCGTTTGTATCACTGACTGATCGCATATGGCATGCTTTTATCGTTTTTTTGTGTACTATACACACAGGCATACAAACAAAAACAGTATGATTACAATGTCTGGTTATGAGAACTAGCAAAACACAGTATTTTAGGGCATGGCACGCCAAAAACGAAACTTTTCATCGAAATCCTGGGAAATTTGGCCAGACCCGCGTGGTCGCAATGGAATCTGGCGCGAGTTGTTACCTGCATGTACGCCCAGCATGAAGATCCAGGCTATGGCTAGGCTAGGCTAGGCTGCAGGCCACATTGTTATTTGTACTGCCCGTCCTTCCGCGATGAACACTACCCAAAACGGAAGTTCAACACTTACCGGACGGTCGTGGGTTTCCACCGTATGTGTACGTCTTCGTTTAAACACGATACAACAGCAACAAGGCCAGGGAGCAAGGCCGTCTATAAGCAGAACAGCAGAACGCGCAGGAATGAAAACGAATGCGGCGCGGTGGATGGGAGTACTAAAAGACGGGCAAGACCTCATATAATGATAATATTGAATCAAAACAAACTTTGCACCATTCGAAATGAGATCTGCCGTTATAGGGTCCTCTGAATCTGAATTTGAATCTGAATCTGAAATCTAAAGACAATAGGTCAACTGTCATGCAGCAAAAGAATCAAAGCAATATATGATAGTCAAGGGCGGGAGAAGCAGGGATATGGGGAGCCGCCCACCGGCGCAGCCAAAGGGGGTCCGGGGGCCCGAATCTCCCCTTGGGCCGGCATTTTCTCGCGAAAAATATTGCATACCGTCCTCCCAGCGGTGGTTTTCGTGTGATTTCAGGTCACGCTGAGCTTCGCCCCTCCTCTTAAGAAAATGCTGGCGCCCCTGTAGCTGCTCCCCTCCAATTTTTTTTTCAAATTTGACATTGACCCTTTGACGTTCGCTGAAAAGAATTAACCCAAAATGCTTCTTTGCACCCCCCTCCCCCACCGTGGAGGAGTTTCCACGCCCCTGATGCTAGCACTATTCACAGACGAATTTTGTGCGATGTGCGCTCACCGACACAGACGTCTTCTACCCACAATATGGCGATTCCATAAAGGCGACTTCACAGTTGTATCTATCCACGTGAATCTCCACATGGCCCCTCAAATTTTAAAGTTTAGTATGACTTTAACATCATGTTAACCTTCAGTCTTTATTCAAAGCATAACACGGTCGCGTCAGTTACAACTGTAACTGACGCGACCGTGTTATGCTATTACCATAGGTTAACCTGTGGTAATGTAGACACGCGCGTGTATTTACGTCAACGTGTTTGTACGCGCCACCGACCCGCGCTACACACCAGTCGGCGACGCCAGACCTCCCAGCTTCCCGCTCATGACCCGGTCCACTGGGCGAGGTACGTCTCCTCTCAACAGACATAGCAAGGCTACCGCTATACGTTGCACCGCCTGCCACACGGTCGCTATACGTGTAACCCGGTTGGCTGATTAGCGTTCACCGTGGCAGGGCGCAGCCAGGATTTTCTTAAGGGGGAGGGACGGAGTTCAGTGTGAGCTGAAATCATAAAAAAACCACCTGTCGGAAAAACCATGTGCAATGGTTTCCAAGAAAAAAATGCAGGCCTAGGGGAGAGGGGGTAGGGTCCCCGGTCCCCTTTGGCTGCGCCTCTGCACCGCAGAGCAGCCTCGGCAGATCGCACGAACGAGGAGCTCTCACAGCTAATTCTCAAGGTTATGTTTAGCAACCGGACATTTACATCGAACTAATCCGGACGAACACAATTGATATACAATGCAACACACCAAAACTCTAAACGCAATACTGGGAAAATCCCCATCCCCTAAATGCCGTTACCCGCTTTAGCCCAATACCCGGAGGACCTGCCTCAAGGAAGTCACTGTGCGAACTGCCCCAATATGCGGGCTACACACGCAGACACCTCTTGGTGGCTGTAACGCCAGGGCACAGCTCTTGCCGCCTCCTGGCGGCCGCACAGGCCGCGGCTCATATTGCCCCCGAGCGGCAACGCTCCGAGACGGCGCTCCGATGTGCGCGCCAGGAGCCGCTCACGGCTCACTGTGGTCTCATTACTCTTTGCAGTAATGCATATTTTACATTTCGCTTTTGGTACAAGAAATTAATCATTTTTCCCATCGGCACCTGCCAGTGGTTCAGCCTTGAATGGCGCTTAACACCGGGGCCGGCCGGCAACTGTCGGTATACGGTATTCGGTATATACGGTATGTGCGGCGCCCACGTGTCTTTGTATCGTGTCGTTATGCATGTGCAAACTAAACGGAACCAAATGACCAATCAACCATGAAACCAAATGACAACTTGCTACACAGAGGACAATAAGGAATACAGGATAAGGGAGCGATTAGGGGTGTCGATTTCTGTCAACGATTGGGGCCGAACCGAGGACCCGACAACCAAGACCTCCCCTCAATTATTGTGGGCTTCTCAACGGATTTAGCCCACTTTATTTTGACCAACGGGAATTTGCGAGTTTTCTGTTACTATTTATGAAAGGAAAACTGCGCTTATCTCCGTCTATGCAGGTATATATATATATATATATATATATATATATATATATATATATATATATATGTATGTATATATATATGTATATATATAGAAGATAGAAAGATAGATACTTTCCTGTTAACTTTATCCTTTACTTTCTGCTTATCTCTTATTTATTGCGACCATTCTTTTCGTTGTAATTATTCATTTCTCTTCAAAACCATCAGAAAACACTGCGGGCCCTAACCAGCATTGGGTGGGCCCAGATCAGCATTGGTAGGGCCAGGACCCTCTCAAAAAAATACAAATCGACACCCCTGGAAGCGATCACGGATATCGCGTCGCGATACGTTCAGCCAAAACACGACGAAAATCTGCAGTAAGTCATTGATTGCAAAAACAAAGACTTCCGATTTGTAAAATGTTCGGCGCGTGGTTGCTCTTGCTCTTGCCTCGTCGGCATTGTGCGGGCTACGCGGGTGAACGCGAGTGCCGCCTTTTGTGCATGCCCAGTAGGTGCCTGATTGAAGCGCCCGTCGCCAGGCGGCGGTCGCCTCGGCCGTCTGGCTGCGCCGGCGGTGGAATCGAGGCCGACCGCTAGGCGGAGGTGGGCGCTGCATCAAGCGCTCCGGGTGCCGCAGCCGGGTTAGGCGCTTGCGCCAAGGGGGTGAACAACCCGTCCCGCTGTACGCACGTTGTGGATCGCGAAAACCCGTCCTTCGGGGCACGCGGCACCGTGGCCTCCTTGGGACAGGTCCTGAGTCTGGGGTTAAATTGTGGGCTAGGGCGTTCAAGAGTGGGAGCTTCCCCGTGTATCCCAGTGTGTAGTAACATGGACATTAGCGTTTGTCGTGTGTTGTCTTGAATCTGCTTAATTTGCTTGAAATGTTCGCATGGCGTTCAACATTTGTCGCTCTATACATTGTATCTGTTGTCCTGATGTTGATGACTATGCCGCAGGAACAGCTTTGGCCGATTCCTTTTCGGTCAACGTAAAATGTGTAATATACGGCTATGTGAGAAAAGGGTGTTGTTCCTCCATAAACTGGAGTTCCGGGGTTTCTCCGCAGTGAACGCAACACATCAGCGTATACCGACTTGCACGTAACGACCGGGCGGCAGTCGAGCGAGACAGCGATACCGATGAACCCAGAGACGAGTTCGGCCGACGACCCACTGCAATTAACAAACGAACACAAACGAACAAACATCCGGCGGCCAAATTCGCGAACGAACATAAACGAATACGAATCGTTCACGAACAACTGGGAAACAGGAAACCTTGCATTAAATTATTGACGATAAATGTCCTTTTTCTTGGCATCCGGGACTCTAGCGGTGTTGCATGATTGTTGCCATGTTCTTGGGGACCATGCTCTTCTGCCGATGAGCGCTGGTCCCCTGTGCGTATCGTGTGCGCATTCGCCAATGCCTGGGACGCCCAAGCAGCCATCCCAAGCTGCTGAACTGAGAATCAAAGCGACGACTAGAAAAATGTGAAAACCGCATGACCAGAAAACCCGTAGCAAACGCCCTGTATATTGGATGTGGATAAATGCCCAAAAAGACACGACGATTGTCGTCTGCCATGCAGCTCGTAGCACATACGCCTACCACATCGCTGCAAGGCCATGTAGAAGTTCGGGACGGTCTAGCCCGCCACCTTGCTATCCTAGACAAAGTAAGGCCAACCGAGACAATCGCACCAGGCGTGTTCCTTAAACCGCCTACCGCAATAGTATGATTCACATCGAAAAAGTCCCACACCGTTACAGGCTGAGGGGATACTGGTACACCCTGACGTAGCCCTCACCTCCCCCGCGCGGCAGGAAGTGCGACTGCGTCCCGGCCGCTCTCTGGCGCGCTAGCGGCGCGCCCCGGCGGCTCGCGCCCTAGTAGGCTGGACTCAGGCCCCCGCTGACGGCGGCGAGTGGCGAGTGGCCGCGTCCAGTGCACCCGGCGCGTCCCCGTTGTCGCCGGTGTGTTGGCCGGCGGCCGCCTGCTCGGCCGGCCCGGGAAAGATGTTTGCCGTGGACACCCCCGGCCGGGTCCCGATGGACTCGCCCGGCACGGCGACAGCGGCCGGCGACCGCGACGTCGTCGAGATGGACTCGCCCACGTCGGGGGCAAACGGTTGCAGTCCGTCGGACCGGATGTTTTCCTCGCTGTAGAAGTCGACCAGGAACCGAGACACGTTCCTGTCGTCGTGCTTGCCGTCCGCAAAGCAGTACGAGCAGAGCGCCTCGGTGGGAAACTGAACCTTGGGATGCAGCGGGTCCTCGGTGATGTCGCCGGCGATCCTCTTGTTGACCTTGTTGTGCGCCCGCCAGAGCCACATCATGGCCTCCCGGGCTGTTGTCACGTTGAATAAGCCGTCCTCGGCCGCCATTTGCTGGAAATGCTTGAAGACGCCGGAAGAGCAGATCAGTGGGAACATCACGGAGAAGTCTCCCGTCTTACTGTTGTTGACACCCGAATTCTGACACTTCATTCCAACAGTTTTTTTTAAGTCTATGGCTGTGAAGACAGCGTGACAAAGACATGCTGAACCATATAAATGGGCAACTGAAAATGCACGATCGTAAAAAGAGAAGAACACATCGCAAATGTTTTGGGTAACAGTGCGACGGAGTGAGCGTGACCATCTTCGTTACTGAAACGCTTCATGTTCCCCATATCTTGATGAAAATATGGTCTCTGTGGGAGGGGATGGGAAACGCATACGTGTTCTAGTAACGGTTTTCTGGCATTCACGTTAACCCCATCACGAACAGATTCCACCAGCACCAATAGCGGTCCTTCGGGGCAGCGGCAGAAACAGCGGAGTTACACCGCAGACCCACCTCGGAGCAATGGTGGCAGCTGAAGAAGTACTCCACATAGCCGTGGATGGCCGGCAGCACGCTGATCGGCTCGTCCTCCGTCTCATTGCGCAGCGCCTGCACTGTGAGCGTGTGGAAGAGCGTCCAGAGGCCGCAGGTGTAGCCGCGGTACTGTGGCGAGGAGCCTCGGCACGCCTGGTACGGCTGCTGCTGCGGCAGCGGCGGCTGCAGCCCGCGCAGGAAGCCCTCCACCTGTTCGCCGGAGACGACGTCGCGGCGACTGACGAACGTCAGCAGCTTCTGCAGCGCGGCCAGCAGCGGCGGTCGCCCGGGGAAGTAATCGACGAGCGCAGCGAGGAACTCGCGCAACACCGCCATTCGCTCGCCCTCGATGGTCGCGTGGCCGGCCACCTCCTGGCGCAGTGCACGCACCAGCGAGTTCTCCATGTCGACCATGTAGACGCCGACGTCTACCGGTGGCGGTGCCGCGGTCGTCGGCGCCGCCGCGGTCGGCCTCGGCTGCGCCTGCGTCGGCCCGATCCCACCGCTGACACCAATAAAGCGCCGCAGGGCATTACTGAAAACGGTGCGCGAGTCTTGACCGCGGTCGGCCGTCACCGTCTGCGAGCGGCCGTCGCTGAAGACGACCAACACCGGCCGTTCTCCGGCGGCAGGTTCCTCCAGCCCAGCCGGCAGCCGCGAGGCGCGCGTCACGCGCACGAGATTCTGGTGCGAGCTCAGGTCCAGCTGGACGGTGCGGCCCACGCTGCTGGAGACCGACTCCAGTATGAGGGCCTGCACCGGCTCTGGATTCTGCAACAGCTGCTGCAGCGAGCCTCTGGGAATGCATGATTCAGTCAGGTGACACTGGCAACGAGCATGGACTCTGAAGCAGCTCTTGACGGCATGCAGCGTGACGGTCAGACGGTGCCCACATCGGCTCCAGGCCAGGAATGTCGTTTCGTGTAAATGATTGATGGAGGGGACGAGCCAAGCGCCCGACAACCCAGTCTCCCCCAAATATAAGTTTCTCAAAGAATTTAGCCCACTTTATTTTGACGGACGGCAGGGGCGTAACCAGGATTCCGCCCGGGGGGGGGCAAATCGGATCATGGGGCCCTCGTAACCAATGGGGACCCTCGCAAAGGGCGGATCCAGGATTTTGCCAAAGCGGGGGGGGGGGTGGAGGCGAATGATCATCGTGTGGTCCCCATTTCTTGCCCTTCAGATATGAAAAATGATGTAATTTTGCTTTTTTGCCTTATAGAATAATCGAAAAAATCAAACGCGTCTCCTTATTTGAGAAAATTCTGCGTTTTCTTCCTCAACAAAGTGGCCGAAAAATGACAAAAACGGCAAGATTTTAGGCAGCTCCGTCCCTCCCTCCATTTGAAATGTCATGTATGTAACTGGTCCAGAAGCCTGTCTGCCCCTCCCCCATCCCGTAACTTCTGGGGATTTTTTTGGCAGCTTATTTTAGGTTCCCTCTTGCAGTTACAGGCGCAGTTTTGGTGGTCTCGGGCCGTCTGCCGTGCCAGGACCCTCTAATCTTCTCAGGCTCCTTTTACAGTTTCACGTGTTCCGCGGTACGTCTCAGGCGTTCCTTTGGCAGTTTCATGGGCACCTTGGAAAGTCTCAGGGACTCATCTGACAGTTTCAAGGACGCTTAGCCATCTCGGGTTCCCTCCTGTCG